>CM031243.1:718556213-718733713 GCA_018340775.1 Taxus wallichiana var. yunnanensis
AGTCCCTTAAGAACCCCGAGACCAAAATATCGCCTGCTGACACACTCGACGGGTGACTCCTCGAGACTCCAAGGCACCTAGAGATGTCTCATCTTATCTAACACCTCGATGTAGGGACCCTCTACAATAGCCTCTCTTAGTTTTTTCCTTCTCATATCGGTGCTCTCGTTTCCCTATTGTTTGCAAATGCAAAAAAATAGTGTAGTTGGAGCTTAGTGTAAGGTTGTCAAACACTATATTTTGCAAACGGTGGGTTGTGGCACCCAAGCTTGAATGGGTGACACATCTAGGTGTCTAGTTGAATGCTAGATAAGATGGTGTTTTGGTGCATGACAAGGTTTTGCATCCGGGTTACTTCGTTCGGGCGTAGTCCTTTAAGATCCCTCAAACCAAAATATCATTCAAATTCGATATGTGACTACTCGAACTCCTCAAAGGTGGGACCCTCTACAATAGCCTCTCTTGGTTTTTTCCTTCCTAGATCGGTGCTCTTGTTGCCCTATTATTTGCAAACGGGTGAAATAGTGTAGTTTGAACCAGTGTAAGGTTGTCAAATGCTATATTTTGTAAATGGTGGGTCGTGGCACCAAACCGATTGTGCACACGCATAGGTATTATCTTGCAAACCCTTTGGTAGGAGTCGTTTCGTTCTCTACACCGTGCTTACGGGCTACCTCCTCCGGAGCCAAGAACCCCCTCCATGGGTACATAAACCGTTGTTAATTGCTTCTCTTTTCTTGTAAAACAATGAAAGCTTCTCTTAGTATTGAGAATTTAAAATTCTCTACTAACAATACCAACCACGTGAAGGTGGAAGCTCTTACTCCAAGCACCACTAACTCGAACATAAAAGAGTTAGTCAAATAAATTTAAGTTTCAAATCAAAACCATACTTGATATATACAAAATACACAAATTTAAAATAAAATATATGAACTTAAATCTAGATCTAATTGACAAATTTATATATATCAAAGAAATTTTATATACCATACATGAGCATTGTAAATTCATTCCAATGAACCATCGGGATCGGATCTACTATGAATAGTGGAAAAGATTGCTTCATGATCTGACTCTCGAACCTTCCAAAGAATCTTGTTATTAGGCCTTCCTCGATATCTATACAGCTGAATATTTGTCGCTAAAACTAGATACAAATATAAGAGTATTTTCCCGGGTGTCTCAAATTCTTCAAATACCCAAACAAAGAAGTTTTTAATGAATACCATTAAAGCTAAGATCTAGTTCTACCATTGATCCTGTAGGATACTCAATATCTTCCCCATCTATAATAGGAGAAGTCAACTTCTTTCTTTCCTTAATGTAATGACATAAGAAATAGTTTGTTCCTCTTCATTGTCTTCTATCGCATTAACTTAAACACATGTCCTACAAAAAAATAAGGGTTGAACAACTCACCGATATAAAATTGTCACTCTCTTAAAATTTTTGGATCATTCTCTCAGATCTTTATCAGGAAAATGTAGAAACACTATAAGCACAAAAATGGCAACTTATACTTGAGTTGTAATATTGTGATTGAACCTCCATTTTTTATTGAATGTGTAATTCTCTCGCAAAATTTACCACTGAAACAATAGTACCAATAGGAAATGTGTCCTTTCATATCTTGAGCTATTCATCCAACCATTGAGCTCTATGTGTATGCGTAGCATACTCATTAACAATTTCATCCTTCAATTTTCTCAAAAATTGGAAAATAGGCATTTGTTCTATAACTAGCTCACACCGTTTAGACTCTTTTCCATCTTTCAATTGGTATGCAAATGATTTATATTTATCAAACTCAACTAAATTATGTCCTATTGTACCTTCAATTTTCTCATGGATGCAACTTTCTAATTTAGGTAATCCGCCGCATGTACTACAACTTCCATCTAAACAATCCTAACTATAAAAAAATTGTCCTACTTATTTTTTAAAAATATAGTAGGAATGAAATCCCTAGAAGATATTGGTGGAACTTGAACACCACATTCCGATAACATAGTTTCAAAATGAAGAATAGAATGGATACATAAAATTTAGCATAATGCATCGCAAATTCAACATGTTGCCTACAACAAGTGGTGCGAGCATGGTTGATTTTCACATAAAATGGTTTTAACATTTCAAAATTTTTGACTAACTTGAATTTCTAGATTCTCTTATTCAAACTTACGAAAAAATGAGTTTGAGTCATATCTAAGAAATTCTTTAGATGTGGTTCATGATTAGTAGAACCAACTCTCCATTTTATAACAACTCTTGTATTAGGTGAAAGTCTAGTGTTATCATTCCAAAATTTAATAACAACTTCTCTTATAGTATCGGAATTATTTTTTCCTTACGTGGTGCTCTAGCGTAAAATAATACCCAAAAATCGAGTTATTGAGTGATTAAAGGATATTACATCTTTCAATTGCTTTCATTAGAATTTTTGATTAACTTGGAACATTCGACTTGTTTGCGTAATGAAACGTTGTTTTTTTATTGATTCACTTACAACACTAGTAGCAAGTATACAACACATAATATTACTATCCCTAGTGTGTCTCTTGACACAATTAATGTGATATGCATCATGAAGGTTTTCAATTGTTGAGAGGTTTGACCACGTATATTAGATGTTTTCAATCCAAGGTGTTTAATGTAGGTCTCATTTTAATCAATTTCTTCAAACTAACCAACAACCGACATCCTTGGGAATTATTTAAAATTTTAAAATGATTATCCAAATTTTCAGTGGCTTTTCTTATGATTTGTCATTCGAAAGTTTGTCGGATATTGGTTTCAAAATGTTTTCATCAATTTCAATGAAAAATTAGGTTTCTTACGTAAAATCCTAGGAGGTATTTTTGTCAAATTTTGCCTATGTGCAATAGTTTTAACATGAATTTCCTTATTCACATTTTCATTGTCTCCTTCAATTTCAACATTTGCTACATGATGAGTATTTAATTGTTCTTCAACATGGACAATAAAAACATATTCCTCATGAGTATTTAATTCAACTTCAACATTGACAATAGAAACATTACTTGGTTCTTCATTACTTACAATAGTTTGGGTTGAAGATGAACCTCTTCTTGATTCATGAAGATTATGCATTCACTCAAGATTTTGAATTTTTTTGTCCTTTAATTCCTTTGGTGTTTTTTTACTTAATGACTTCCTTTTTTCACTTTGTTTCTTATCTCCCATGATGTTTTGCTTCCTGGTGATAAGAAAAAGTGCAAAAAGATATAATTTCATAGTAATTCATACGGTAAGATCGAGAGTAAAAATCACATGGTAATTTAGACATTGGGATGTGTGTAAATATGATTTATGAACCTCGAGCATGCTTTATAAACAGTGATCACGGTTTATAAAGTGCACTCACGATTTGTGTTAAAAAACCATGATCATGATTTATAAACCAAGATCACGGATCTATTTTCCGAACCTAAGCCTCGAAAATATTTATTTTTCGCCAACCAAAGCTATGGAAGGTCATTATGAAGTTTAACAGGTCAAAAAACCTGAAATTTTCTCTTCCAAAGACTTGAACCATGTTAAAAAACTGAATTTTTTTCACAAAAATGGTTCCATCACATAGGGGAGACTATTAGCTTCATAGAAATATTGATTTTAAAGTGAATAGAATAAGATAAATATCATTTTATAATTTTTTTACTAAGAATATGTCTTTAAGAAATTTTTCCCGTGAATGTTCATGTCTACGTTTAAGACTCAGTAACTTTTGTTTCGCTTATCAAAATGTGATAAAAATTATACCATCCTGCGTGGAAAATTCTATACACGTTAAAAATAAAATTGATATCAATATTTTTTGATATAGTTATGGTGGCAAACGGAATGCGCGCCATTTTCTATATATTTTCAGACCACTTTCACGGAAAAATCATAAAAAAATATTGCTCAATAAAATACAAAAAAAATCCATCCCAAGATAGACAACTACATATAACGTTTCACCAAAGGAAAAAAAAAAGATTTGGTGATCCAAAATGCGGGCAAACGGACTAAGATCTTATATGTTATTTTAAAAAAACAAGGCATATAATTTTAAGTGTTTAACATATAGCGAAACTTGTCCGGATATTTAAAAATTCTATTTTAGAAACTAGATTCCAAATTCTATGATTCATATTTAGATAAATTTTTCTAATTTTTAGTGCGAGTATTGCTAATAATCCCTACAAGTTGATATTTTGTTGTTTTTTTGCAATATGATGTCCACTTATGACCCCATATTTGTCCATCAACTTCCCGCACTTACCCATAATTAGTGGCATATTTCAAGTTGATTCCATAATTTTTGCATATTGCCACCAATTTGAGGTTTAGCTCTCTAAAACTCATGGTATTATCAACTATGATTTTGACCTGGTACTCCAACTCAAATAATATGGTTTAGTACAAAATCCACGATGACTTAGTGTGTAGCATTCTTGGTAGAGATTGTTTCCAGCTTTATAAATGTATTCGGTGGCTTCAAGAATCCACTTATGGCCATGTACTTGAAGGGTATGAAATCTCACCAATGAAGTCCATTCCCATTGCTTAATGGGGCTTCAATTAGATATAGAACGAAAAGACAGGGATCCTAAAGCTTTCATTCTTCCAAAGAAATGTTGGCAACTCTCACATCTTCTCGACCAATAAGGTTGTATCCTTAAAAGAGTTGGCCACAATAACTAGCCCTCGTATTTTATGCGATGTGACTCTTGCAAGCAAAATTACCTCCACAAAATGCTCCATGGGGATCAACAATTATTTTGGGGCTTGTATTTTCAATGATGCATCTTAACAGACTCCCTTCGGGTTCTTCCATGCCAACCCAAAATTAGTAATGACATATTTTTGGGAAGCCAACTTAAGAGCGCTTTTCTAGTTCTTACTTAAATGCTCAAGGAAGTTTAAATGTCTAAGATATAACATCACATCCTTGTACCACTCGTAACTCACCAAATTTTCAAAAACATCCGCCATTTCTTCTTCAACCTTATTTACCTCAATGGTTGCAAGTATTGCTATCATCGCCATAAGTTTAGCCAAAGCCAAAACTTGTCACCAACTTTGTGGTGTGGATTTCCATATCATATTCTTGCAACTTGTTCACCCATCTACATCTTTTACTTGAGACTCATCCATCTCTGACAAGATATCTTTTACCATGGTATGGGAACATAAGCAAAAATTTTGAACTTAGAATATAAGGCTTGAAAACCTTTGTTGCTTTGACCAGGGAAAATGCAAGCTTCTCCATAATGGTGTATTTTAGCTCTGCACCCTTGTAAAGATTTGTTGAAGAAATCAATTGGTCTCTCATCCCTTTCATCATCCTTCTGTAATAGGACATAAAAGCAATAGTGTTTTTTGAAGCAAAGGAAAACAATTGGAAAGGCTTCTTATAGTATGGGGCAGCTAAAATAGGGGCATGCTTTAGTGCCTCTTTGATTCCATTGAAAGCTTGGATGGAAACCTCCTCCCACTTGATGACTTGATCCTTCTTTAGCATGGAAGTGATTGGGATGGTCAACTCATAATGTTTGATATAAATATTGTAATGAAGTTTATTTGCCCAAACAAGGACTAAATTTCTTTCTTAGTTCTTTGGAATTGGGACTTTGTTGATAGCCTCCACTCTTTCTAGATTAATCATCACTCCCTCTTGTGACACAATGTGACCAATAAATTTTTCCTTCTGCACTCAAAATGTAATTTCTTTGGATTGAGTGAGATACAATACTCCTACATCTTATCAAAGATCTTCTCCAAGTGCAACAAGTGGTTACTTATCTTCCTAGAAAACATTTGTTACATCATCTTAGTAAACAATAATAAGCTCATTGATGTAACTAGAAAAAGAAACATCCATTTTTCTCTCGAAAAGTGGCTCTGAGTGTTCATCGGACCAAAGGGAATCCTGACATACACATATGTTCCCATGAGTAGTGAAGGTTGTCTTGATCTTTCTGATTCTTTTACCATGACCTAGTTATAACCAAAGAAACCAAATAAAGTAGAGAGAAACTTAGAACTAGTCACATAATAAGTACCCCATGTTTGGTAAAGGTTAAATGTCCTTCATTGAAGTTACTGTCACATTCTTAAATCTACACACAACTTTGAAGTCACCATTCTTCTTTCTTACTTTGCACTAGGTTAGCAACCCAAGAAGAATACCTTGTGAGCTGGATATTTACTCCATCTCTTTTTCTTCATTCTTCTTGCATCTTGAGAGATAAGAGAGGATTAATTGGCCTCTATTTCTACCTAAATGGTTTTGCATTGGGCTCTAAGGGAATCTCATGTTAAAAATTTAGTCCTCTTTGTATGCTTTGAGCTCATAATAGGTCCAAGCCATGCAATCTTGGTATTTTTCAACAACCGGATGTATGAATTCTTTTCTTTGTGGAGATTTCTTGGTATCTCCCTTGTTCCAAGGTCTTGTTCCTCATCATACCTCGAGGATGCAATATGGCTATTAATAATGAAATTGACATTATCAAAATTTGATTCAAGAACTACCATCCCTCTAGGAATGGTATTTGTCTTTAGCTAGATGATGCCTTTACCAAACAAGGTTTCTATTCCCTCTGCTATTGCACATACCATTGGCTCCCAATCAATGTTTTGATTAACAAACTCTCCTCTCATTATGTAGAAATCTCCGTATCTAAGCATCATCATCAAAAATCTACAATGTTTGATATTGTCGGGGACAGAGGGTCTTGTCAATACCTCGACATCATATTCACAATAAGGGGGCATTATATTGTCAAACCAAGACCCCAGAACTCGTAAGCTTGTCTTCTAAGTCATTTAACTTTATGTCATGATGCACAATGTTAAAGGAGTCAAACATCTCAATGAAATCCCAAACTACATGCTTTATTGTTTCATCCATTGGTTCTTTGTGGCATACAATTTTTCTAAATCGGCTTTAAAACTAACTCTAATCTCCTTTGACAATAATTACTCTACGCCATACTTCCAAGTAATTTTAAACCTAATAATAGTGCCTCATACTCAACAATGTTGTTAGTGCACTCAAAGTTAAGCTTGAAGGAAAAAAAACCTTTCCTGGCTTGGATAAATCAAAACAACAACGACACCATTTCCAAATTGGGAGCAAGCTCCATCAAACAACAAATTCCAAGGAATTCTTCTTGCTCAATAAATTTACATTCCTCAATCTTATGCTCCTTTCCTCATCAAATCTCACAAAGTTATCATCATCAACATTTGTGTACAATACTTCATAGGATGCATTGTTGGGATCCTCAATAAGGTGCAACATTTTCTTCTCTCCATATAACCTGATAAGGATGCCCTTAAATGGGATGGTGGCATAAGACATGTCCATTTGAACACTCCCACCAACACTTGCATCCCATTTCCTTGACAACAACATAACCCACTTGGCCGGGAAATCAAAATGACATCATCAAGTTTTAAATTTCTTACCTAGATAGACTACAAGTTACACCACCAAACCCTTCACACATCCCACTACTAGCACTTCTCTGGATTACATGGTAGTGCACTTCCCATATGTTGTTGTTACTTTAATATTCAGCTCATTCATGACTTCTAGAGGCATAACATTGCATGATGCCCCGAGTCAAACATACGCTTATGGAGCAACCTATCCGTGATGATTAAAGTGGTGAAGAATGGATCCACATTCAACCGAGAGTTTACCAAGGATGTCCTCGATAGACCTAAGGTGGTTCAACTAGCTTTTCCGATGTTGGTGGTGTCTCTGAATCTTCAATGATTGGAGGATTCTCCACAATGTTGACATTTCTTCCTAGGGTAGTCTTCTCTTCATTCAATCGTAAGTATTCAAATGCTCTTATTTTGTGCTCAGGAATCCTAAGAAACTCAACAATTCGAAAAGAGACTTTGATTTGACTTAAAATCTAGGCAATGTCATATGAGACATTTTTGGGCAAGGCAATATTGGAAGGAAAGAAAATACACTCATTAGGTGGTACATGATTGTTGATAACTTGAGCATGAGGAGGGGTATGATTTTTGCTTAGAACTACGGTCTTTTGGCAGATGTATCTTTTTTCTTTAGGAATGTTTAAAAGTAAAGGAGATTTTGTCTTGGCTTGGGCCCTTCACCTTTGAAACCCCACTTCTTTTGTATTCCTTCTCTTGAGCAAAAACAACATTCATTAACAACTGCCTATCTTCCTAAGATGGGATTCCTCCATCATAATTTTTTATCATTAAATCCCTTAAATATTCAAAGTATTTTTGGGTAATTCAAAATCTTGTATATCTACTTCTAAAGTATGAGAGAGAGGAAGAATAGGTACTCTATGAATGCAGTCCCAAAAAATAGCAAATAGTCCTAGCACTTATCACCTCGGTTGAGGTTTCCCTGGTGTGAGTTGGTGGAGCACCCCATCATGCAAACATCATCATCATTGTCATCATCATCTTGTTCTTCTTCTTGCTGATGTTCTTCACAAGGAGCATGGGGCATGAAACATTTGTCACACCAATCAATGACCTTTGTTTCCTCCACAAAAAAAACTCTAGATCCAAAGGATCATGCACCATTCTATTTTCCCTGCCTTAGGGCTGCCTATTTCCAAATCTAATAGGTCCTTTTCTCCTATCATCAGATCTTTGATGATTTGTAAATCTGTCTTGTACTTGTTGCATGTGTTGTCCTTTTGAACTCTACCCAACTCCTTTCTCAGCTCAGGCTAGTTTGTAGGAAATTTCCTTGAAGCCCCTGCAAAAGTCTTCACAACTTCTTCCAAATCAGTGGCCTTGCTTGTCTAAGGTTTCCATGAGTTAACTAGCTTCACACCATCCATATTAGGAGGTTTTCCAATTTCCTTGACATTATTCTCTATTTTAGAGCCATAGTGAATGCTTGCCTCAAATTAGTAGGGTTCTTGTCTCTTAAGTGGTAAACAACCTTTTATCAAATGCATCTATGTATTTGATCAAACATGATTCATCACATGGCCTTATCCTAACATGAAATCTCCTCAAGGTTTTATCTAAGCTTGTTTTGAAATCATGTAATGACTCATTGGGATTCTTTTGATGTTTTAAAACTCTATAGAAGAAACCTAGGGTCATTCGTATCACATATTGCAATCTGAATGCATTGTTCATCTCATCCCAAGAAACAATAGAGTTATCGGAAATGGTTTATACAAGTCCCTCGTGCATCCTCTTCTAGAGTGTGAACAAAAAATTTGGTGTATACATCTTCATGTTAAATCTCAAATTCTTCCATCATATTGAGAAAAATATTTAGATGTTGATCACCAGTTATGGAATTGTTTCCCTAGAACTTTGGAAGTTTGTTCCTTACATCTTGAGGTACTGCATTTGGATAACCAGCCATTCCCACAAAATTTATAGGTCCAAAGGTGTTTACAACAAATGGGGGTCTAGGTGGGGGCTAAGCCATATTGATTCGAGGAGGTGATCTTGGAGGGGTGAAAAATTGATAAGGGGTAGAGGGTCCTTAGAACACAGGAGTGTAGCTTTCAAAATGGACACCCTCTAAAGGCCTTGCTTCTTGGAAATCCCTATCAAATTCTGAAAATACAAGTACAAATGTGAAGAAAATCTTTCAAAATCAAATAAAGGCCCTTCTCCAGCCAGAGAATTCAATTCTACAAAGAGGCTACCTAATTATGAGTCACTTGAATGGTAGTCTTCAATGATAGGCCATTCACTTTCATCAATGGATATCCCCTTCTTGTCTGCTGATCTCCCACAACTTTCAAGGATTTTATTCCTTCTGACATTGCTTTTCCTAACTTAGGAAATAATGTCCTAACAAGATCCCTAGCAAAGAAAGATATTCTTCCTTCCATATTTTCAAATATTAGTAACAAATATTACTTGATGAGAGGTTTAAGAAACTAGTCCTTATCAAAATCAAAAACAGGGAGTCACCACTAAGGATTTCAACCTTAGTTGTGCAAATGCACTAAAATATACTCTATCAAATGTCTTTCATCACTTATAAACTTGAAATGAAAGATCTCGACCTTCCTTTAAAAACAATTTTTATCAATGAATAACGGTGAAAAACTTGTAGAGATTGGAAACGTTGCATACAACACTTGTAACTTGAAACTTCATACACGGTCGAACACATGATAATATTTAAAATATATTTCTAGCACTTTAGAGCATATAAGAAATGTCTACCATGGTCTGAGTATGAATTGTATCATAATGAACACACCAGATTCTAAGTAACTTTTAGAATATCCCCGAACAACAAAATAAGTTCTCAGTGCCACTGATGTTGGTATCCAAATTTGTTCTCCTTTTCAAGCCACGAAGCAACACATATTCAATAGGGAGCTTAGAGGCAGATAGATCATAAATGTATGTCATTTTGTATCCGGGAGGAAATCTAACTATCCCTTTGTTACTTGGATTTGTGGAGAGATGGATAACACCTTAAAAGGACGTGATCTTGTCCTAACTATTTTAGGTTGTGCCTTTCAACCAAGGTAAGAGAACCTATTTTGTAACCTCTGTTATTTGAAGGAGATACAGATACCTTTCTTTTGCATAAATTTTATAGAGGAGACCTTGGGAAAATATGATCAACACACCAAATTTGACTCTCACGAGTTGTCACTTCTAGATTATGGAGATATTTTCACAACACGACAAAGGTTACTAAAGACATTTTACATCCTGATATGTTCTCTACATACTTTAGTAAATGGATTTTGGTCTTGTGTGGGTATACAAAGCAAAAATAGGGGTAGTATGGGTAGGATTAAATGTTTTTAAATAGATTTTTGGTGGGAGGGGAGACAGGATGAACTTGACTCACTAGATCCTTGAGAGCTTATGCAAAATGGAAAGATTCAACCAACAAAATGCCACAAAAAGTTAAAATGTTTCTTCAACTAGAATATGTGCTTCAATGGAGGCCTAGATTAGCACTCTTTCACACAACCTGTGGGATTCTATCATGAAGGCTCGAGTTAGAGAACCCAATAAAGCACTAAGATTTAAACCAAATCACACCTGAGGTACACCCGAGAGCTTATAGATAATCTCTATCAACAAAATGAAAGAAAAGTGATTTTAAACCATTTATCTCACTCCTAGATGAAGGATCTTTTGAGAAATGAAATTGTAGATGCCACTAAACTATCACAAGGATTGAGACCTATGTGATTAGACCATATTTTTGTACAAGATTGTAATAGAAACAAGAAAAACTACTCGCATGCATTCAGAGATGAAATAAATACACTTTACTCAAGATTAACACATAATAACTCAAAGTTTTGATCAAATTTATCAATAAGGGAAAGTTTCCAACAACAATATCAAATATTTTCAATGGATGTACACTTGCAACCATGTTGACATGATTAAATTTGACACAAAGAGAGATAAACAAGATTCTTAGATGGCTTCTCAAAAAGGATGGTCTCTATCAAACTTTTTCTACTAGAAAAATCAGTCCTGACCTCTCCAAAAACTCCCAACCATTTTCACGATGAATTTTTGCCATTTATAGAATTTACAATAGACCCCCTTTTCCCCCAAAAAAATAAGACATTGAGTGTTACCAATGCTTGCCATGATCACAATCGTGATTACTAGAATTGGCCTCTGAAGAAGTTACTAGGTGCTCGGGGGAAGATCTCTTCAATACTTCCCACATTCAACTCCTTCCTCTACTAAATCATGTTTCATTTGATTTGCCAACCACTTCCACCCCTAATCTATCAAATCTAGCTCCTTGCATGCTCGGAGAAGAAAAAAAAAACCAGATCAAGCCCGATAGTCAGACCATTTTAATGGCGAAAGACGTCTCCAGATCTCTCCCACCAAACTCTAGATATCAAAATTAACTCGCCCTCTATTTGGCATGTAGAAAATAACAAGAAATCATGAAGACTCACACTTCTAGAAATTTATAGTAAAAATGGGGGAAAATCAGATTTAGACACACAACTGCCATTGATCTTTGATTTGAATGTGGGCCATCCACGTGGAAGATTCAAAAATGGGCTCGGGGATTTCTTTTGACTTTTCTTCTGACCCTTTGAAAAATGTAAAAATTTTAGATTTTGCTCCACACTCCACTTCTGAAAAATGGGCCTAACACGTGTCCTAAGGTGGTTCTCAAAGGAACCACAAGTAAAAATTCTACCATTTGACCCTCTTTTGGAAAAATGAAAATTTTCCAAGTTTCCCCACAAGCTCCACCCTTCCACTTCAAGTTTCTAATGTGGGTCCCAATGGTACCCCGAGTCCTTTTATGCCTTTAAATCCTTTTCCCTCAAAGGGAAACTTTCTCACCTTTTCCTTCAAAATCCACACCTCCGCCGTTGATTGGAGCAAGATTTGACCCTTTTCCATTGGACCCACACGCTATTTTGATACTTTGAGGCATTTGAATACAAGAGGTAAAATTTCTAAGTTGCCCCCGATGGTTCACCTTCCACCCTTTCACCAAAAGAAAACTTTGACTTTTCCTTTGTCGGGCTTGCAGGTGAGGCAAGGAGAAAAAAGTTTAATTTCCCTCCCATGGTCCGCTTCCCTTTATGACTTTTGAAAATGCCACGTGTCACAATGACACACCTATAAATGGTCCCCAAAATTTGAGACCCTAAATGTGCATGAGCTCATCACATGTTATACCCCAGAAAAATTTGTTTGAAGACTTGAAGCTCAATGAAATGCACCATGTGTCAAGATATGAGGTAGTCTCCATTGGCCGTTGAATATTCCAAGCAAAAATGCAAAGTGAACAAAGTGCTCCACATGTCTTCATGGTGCTTCTTCAAAATGGTGCCCAAGTTTAAGACTCGAATGAGCGTGGGCTCGCCACGTGTCCTATTCCAGCCCAAACTATATCCAACTGCATAAAAATTTGTCTAAGTCTGGGGAAAGAAGCAAAAACCTCCACGTGTCTTCCCAGGTGCTACTCCAAGGCCAAACCAAAAAGTAAATCTTCAAATGAGCTCCGTTCCCCATGTGTCCCGAGTTCCCAAAAATGTTTTAAAAAGAGACTAAGTATGGGAAACCCAACGAAGCCTCCATGTGTCTCTATCCTACCAAACCTCCACGTGTCCTCCTGGCACTACTCCAGAGCCAAAACAAAAAGTAGATCTTCAAATGAGCACCGTTCCTCCATGTGGACACATTTTTAAGTTGAGGCTTTTCATAGAATTTTTGAAGTATCCAACTGAGCCACATCCAACCAAAGGATGCCACATTTCCTTTTGATGCAAGGATGCAAATTTGACAGGAGAAATGCCCGTTAAACCGCAAAATACAGAAAAATGACCATTTGAGCCTGAAAATGAAATTTTCTTCAAGGACGAGAGTTTAGAAATGTTACAAGGCTCAAATACGTTCCTCAAGGACATATCAATTCATTTTCTTCAAGTAACTAAAGTACCTAGGGCAGAAATGACAAGGATGAAAAATATCACTCTGGAAAATGGAGGGAATGGAAAACATGATTTTTGAAGGAACAAAGAACAGGAGACTCAAAATATAGACCTTTTCCAGAGGAAAAAAGAAACGAGGAGACAAATATGGACCCATACATGATCCCCAACCTAGAACTGATTAAAAATGGAAAAAGAACAAACAAGCAAAACATGGGGAAGAAGAAAATGACGAGGCCATAAATCAATAAACTTTCAAAGGTACAAATGGGGCAAGACAATTTTGAGCACCAACATCGGCTCGACTTGGGATGGGCACTCCTGCGAGTGCCATGAGAAAAATAGTAGACCAAGTTCCAAAACATCCATTGGGTGACATGATAAGAGTTAGCTTGCAGAGTAGAGAAACAAATCCATCTCCAAAAACGAATAGAGAAGCCAGTAAAAACAGGTCACCAAGGACCAAAACAAGCAAAAGCACAAAAAAAGGATGTAAACAACAAACTATACACTGTATAAGAGGTGTTTACCTTGATTCTAGGGAATCAATCCAAGAAATGATTCAGATGCTTTCCATTAATATGTAGTTTGAGCAATTCACCATCCCAATCCTTCAAGAAGAAGGTGTGTTCACCAATCCTAATGTCAATGGAGTAAGGGCCCATCCATAATGAGTCAAATTTTCCATGCTTGCCCTTATCTTCATGCCTTCTATCCCATAGTAGCACAAGATCTCTAATGTTGAAAGCTCTGGGAGTGACCTTCTTGTCAAACAGTTTCTTCAGCTTTTCTCTGAACTTGATATGCCTTTAGGTGGGATGCCCTCCTCTCTTCATCAAGCTCAACAATCTGGTTAATGTGAGCATCGGGAGGATTTACCTCTTTATATTCTAGTTTTTGAACGAACTAATATGAGGACAATTGCATATGAAGGGGTAGTAGGGCCTCGAGTTCCATACACCAACTCGAATGGAATCTTTCCAAAGTGGCTCTTTTAACAATTATCCTATCAACCCAAATAAAAACTTCAAATGTCACCCCATTTTTTCTTGTTTATCCAAGGTTCTTCTTAATCTTAGTAGTTCTTATTACTAGAATCAGCTTGTCCATTTCATTGGTTTTATGAGGGTAAGTGCACAAA
The DNA here is from genome assembly GCA_018340775.1 of Taxus wallichiana var. yunnanensis. NCBI lineage: Eukaryota > Viridiplantae > Streptophyta > Pinopsida > Cupressales > Taxaceae > Taxus > Taxus wallichiana. The sequence continues at coordinate 718,570,797 of CM031243.1, forward strand.
GTTGGGGGAAAATTCCGTGGACATAAAAACCTAAAATTCAGGAACCACAATCACGGTTTATGAATTTTAGGTTTCGAGTGATAATCTACCAAACCTAAAATCTGCGATCATGGTTTAGAACCACGAGTGTGGTTATAAACCGTGATCACTTGTTTTGTCTCGAGACAAAAAAAGTAGTCTCGTGAGTCCTTATTTTCCCCATTTTTCATTTCAAACCACGATTTCTCCTAGACATTTTTCACTCAAGCTTTGAATACCACCTAAAAATTGCTCATCGACTTCTGGATCGTGATAGATTCAACCAAACCACCAAGACGAGGAGATAATCCCCGATTTTAATCATGTTTTTTGCATTTAAGGTTTTTTTGCATTTTAGGTTAATTTTTGCATTTTCATGGGTTTTTTTGAAATGTTTGTTTATGTATACAATTTTCTTCTTTTGTCAGTTGGTCGGCAAGTTCAAAATCGTGCAAACTATTAAAAAATTCCTCAAAACCCTCCTCCAAACATAAATCCACCTCCCTATGGCTCCTTTCATCCCCATTGAACCAACAGGAACACAAGATAATATCATTGGAAGAATTCAAGAAAATAGAATTGTCATTGAGAATCTTATTCAGACTATAAGACAAAATAATGCCACAAATCCATCCCGCATGACTTTAGCCAACACATTGCAAACATTGATTGGTGAAGTCGATTCCGTAATTAACCAAATACATAGATGGAATACCTTTAGAGGTGATTGTAGGCGGTGGTATGTGGATAAATTATCCCATGCAACCATAAAAGATAATTTTTTTGGAAAATACGTCATTTGTGCATTGTTTATTGACCCAAGAACCAATGCCCCTCGTAGTTACTTGCAAACATTTCCCAATCCATTGGTGCCACGATGATCGAATCAAAAATAGTTTTTGGGACCGATGGTGGATGGTTTTTGATTATCCACCATGCAACAACAATTACGATTCCTCTTTATTTTTTGAAGAAATTATATCATGCGAGTTTGTCCTTTAATAAGGTCCCAAAATATTTTGACTTTTCGACTTTTTTTGGTCGAGGAGGTGGCTCTATACGAGTAGACCTAGTGCACGCATAGGTCAACCAAGGATCCCCATGCCCCAAAACTCCCAATTCCTTCAGCTTATCCCTCCTATAGTGAAGGAGGTTGTGGATATTCACACACCGCATGCATTGAGGAAGCTTATTGACACTCGACCCAACATAGTGACCATATTCCATCCGGTGATGTTGGTGGAGGCGCGGCTTCTAGTGCACCACACCACTGGATCATGTGGTGCCATATGCACTGCGGTGAGACATCATTTTCTGGTTCACATGATTTCTTTTCTATTGATGAGATGTTGGGGATGTTTTTGGGAACCGATGCCACTAATATTGATCTTTCACGAGTAAATTTCAAATAAATATAAATATATATATATATATATATATATATATCTAATAGTTTAATTCATATGTTTTAGATTTTAATATATATGTATTTGATTGTACGTCATGTAAATACATGTAAAAACTAATTTTTTATTTTATTTTAAATAGCAAGAGCCGTGAAGGAAACATCCAAGTGTTAACGACATGCTAGCTCTACTCAGTAGGGGCGTGTTTCAAATCTAAGTTTCAAGTTGTACAAACTTACATTTTTAATTTCATTTGATTGCACTAGATTATTATTATAATGTTTCATGTGTATGTTGTACATATTAATATGTTTGTCTTTTATACACAGGAGCCTCGTGGGTCATCATCTCGCTCTAGAACTCGAGACTACTAAAGGTGGCATGCCTCACATGAGTTTTATGTAGGTTACTTTCTCTTTACACTTTGTTTCTAATTGTTGAATTTCACGTGGATTACATGCTTTGGACCTCTGTTATGTGGTGCACAGTCATGTAGATTTTAATATTGATTTTTACATGTTTTTGTATAGCTTATGACCGCTGCAGAGACTCCTCCATATATGCAGACTGTGGAGGCTACTGTAGATACTACCATAGCATCTACATATCCACTAACTGAGGTACAATTTTTCAAATTTGTTAAATTTTGGAGGTTCATTATTTATTATTACTTAAATCTACAATATCAAATTTTGTATGTATGTGAAATATTTAATTTGAAAATTAATTATTTGTATATAGCTTACCCTCGTGAGTCTACTTTGTTGTCCCCTGCGATGTGTCAACAAAAATTGAAAGGGATCATGACATTGTGGTAAGATTTCACATGCATTTTAACTAAATTATACAAGTTTCTAAATTTTGAATGTATTTTAAAATTTTGGGTGTTAAAAACTTGTTGTTTATGAATGTGCAGTTAGGTTGCGAGCCCGCTTAGAGACTCTTAGGACACATGGATGAAATCCATAGTGGCATCTCCTCTCACTACATCCCCAAGTCATGGACGTGCTACTTCTAGCAAAGGAAAAGAGAGGGAAGATGTTTCATGAGTATATTCATAGTCCACTGGATGTACATATATATATATATATATATATTTATATGGGCCTATCCTAGTGAACATGTTTCTTCATATATTCCATTGTATATATATAACCTTTTAAACCGCATGTGGTCCTATATACATTATGACACACTTAGTTCAGATGTACACATGTTATGAACTTACATATTTTGAGAGACGCGTGCTTGGAGCACACTTTGTTTGATTCTTATATACCACGTGTGTTGGTTTTCATTTAACGATATTACTTCTATATGTTTGATTTGATTTCATTGCATGTATTATATCCTTCTATGTATTTTTCATAACCATTAGTTCTAGATATGTATGTTTGATTTAAAACTAAAAACCATGTCCCGAGCACTACATGGTACAATTGTTAAGAAACCTATTCCATTAAGCAAAACCATGCTAGGTGAACTACAAAAGGGCAATACATTATTACTTTTTTTCTTTTAAAGATAACACTCATCTTGTTGCATATCAACTAATGCAAACATTGATAGAAATAAGTGAGGTAGAGTTCATCTTGAACTATATGAATATAACGTTACTTATGGTGCAACATTGCATGGTACAATTGTTAAGAAACTAAGGAAGCATTTACATTGTTTTAGAGAAATTAAGGGAATCAATAGATGTACACACCTTATCTCTTTATAATTTGGTGTTATATGCCAATCAACTAAGAAGTTAAACATTTAATTTGATTATCGCTAAAGTAGATTCACTTCTCTCTTTCATTTTCATTGTTTGTCTATTTCTTCTTGGACTTACCATCCTCTCTTTCCTTTTATTTTTTTGTATGTATTCAAGACTTATTTCTTTCTCCTTATTTTTCCATTGTTCACTCTTTTTTCTCTTGACTTGTCTCTTGTTGCTTTGAATATCCTATCATAAATATCTTCTCAAGCCTTTGTATTTCCTCATGTACAACAAGTATTCACTCTCTCCTTCACTTTCTTCATTTATTGATCACAACCATTACATGCTTGCCTCAAACTGAAATTTGACCTTTTCTCACCACTTTCCTCTTGTTTCCCATTTCTTATTGAATGAGTACCTATTTATTCTCTAAGCATTTCATTTTACACTTCCTTTCTCATCCATTATTCTTCTTTCATGCTATGTTCTCCATTATGAGAATTATTTTCTCTTCTTTATGTTTCTCGTGCATGGAAACTATTTTCCTCTTATTCCTTCATAGGCTCTCACTTATTTGTTTCCTTCATTTCTTTTACCATGCTTCATAAGTGACTTGATTGGCCACTTCACTCTCCTTCTAAAATTCCATCCAAATATGAAAACTTGAAGCTATTTTCTTCCTTAGCATTTTATTGATAATCTTATTCATATGTTCACATTCTCACCATACTATTATAAAAATGAATAAATGCATTTCATTCCTTTAACATGACTTACCTTTACTCACCACTTTTCACTAGTTATTGCTTCACTAACAATTATGGCTCATTTAATTTCAACTCCATTTAGTATTCTCGACCTATATTCAAATACTTAATCTACTATTAGAATAACAAGGGAATGATTTATTCTTGTGAATATTCAAAGCATGATAATTAGGGTATTAGACACCCATTAAGCGATGAAAAGTATGTAAAAAGTTTCAAGGTAGCCAAGAGTATGACCATATTACAATGCAAACATAATGAGCATGTAAGCACATAGCTGGGGTAGCAGAGGATGGAGAGAGATCACCACAACAACATAGCTCAAGAGAGAAAGAAAGGACATTGATGAACCACCTAAGAGGACAGAGGCAAGTCCAAAGAGAACAAGAGAGATGGAAGGTAAACAAGTGACATTGAATGTTTTGAGTCCTAAGAAATGAATAGGAGGTGAGGAGTGAGAATTAATGCCTTAGGATGTTATGGCACCGAGCCAAATGTGCCAACATGTCTTGGTGGCAGGTGAATGCTTGAGGAGGCATTGTTTTGGTGCGCGATAAGTTCGTTGCTTCCGGGATACTTCATTCGGTTGTAGTCCCTTAATAGCCCCGAGACCAAAATATCATTCAACTTCGACAGTGATTACTCGACTCTATGCACCTAGAGACATCTCATCTGATCTCGACACCTTGGTATAGGGACCCTCTACAAGATATCCTCTCTCGGTTTCTTCCTTCCCGAGATCGGTGCTCTCGCCCCTATTATTTGCAAACGCGAAATAGTGCGGCTTCGAGCCAGTGTAAGGTTGTCAAACGCTATATTTTGCAAAAGGTGGGTCATGGTATAAAAAAATGCACAAAACATCCGAGTGGCCAAGTGAATGCTAGAGGATGTGGTCTTTTAGTGTGCGAGAAGGTCATTGCTTCCGGCTACTTCGTTTGGGCGTGGTCCCTTAAGAGCCTTGAGACCAAAATATCGCTCAACTTTGACGGTGACTACTCTGGACTCCATGGCACCAGAGATGCCTCATCTAATCCAAAACCTTGGTAGGGACCCTATAAAATATCCTCTCTTGGTTTTTTTTTCCCAGATCGGTGCTCTCTCTTGCCTATTGTTTGCAAATGCACGAAAATAGTGCGGCTTCGAGTCGGTGTAAGGTTGTCAAACGCTTTATTTTGCAAATGGTGGGTCGTGGCACCAAACCAACTACACAAAAATTTCTAGGTACCCAGGTGAGTGTTAGAGGAGGTGGTGTTGTTTTGTGTGCGATAATGTCGTTGCTTCTGTGCTACTTCTTTCGTGCATAGTCCCTTAAGAGCCCTAAGACCAAAATATCATTCAACTTTGACAGGTGACTACTCAGACTCTATGGCACCTAGAGACATTTCATCTAATTTGACATCTTGGCATGGGGACCCTCTTCAATAGCCTCACTCTGGTTTTTTCCTTCCCGATCGGTGCTCTCGCAGCCCTATTGTTTGCAAATGTGTGAAATAGTACATTTCGAGCTAGTGTAAGGTTGTCAAAACGCTATATTTTTCAATCGGTTGGTCATGGAACTGAACCGGCTATGTTGAAATGTCTCGGGTGGCTAGGTGAATGCTAGAGGAGGTGATGTTTTGGTGCACGTGACGAGGTTTTGCTTCGAGCTACTTCGTCGGGCATAGTCCCTTAAGAGCCCCGAGACAAAATATCGCTTCAACTTCCACGGGTGACTACTCGATTCTTGTGGAACCTAGAGATGTCTCATCTAATTTGAAACCTAGATGTAGGGAACCTCTACAATAGTCTCTCTCAATTTTTCCTTCCCAGATCGGTGTTCTCACCGCTCTATTGTTTGCAAATGCGCCAAATAGTGCGCTTCAAGCCGTGTAAGGTTGTCACAAACGCTATATTTTGCAAATAGTGGGTCATGGCACAAAACCATCTTTCCCAACATGTCTAGGTGCCAAGTGAATGCTAGAGGAGGTGGTGTTTTGGTGCTTTAAAGGCTTGTTGCTTCCAGCTACGCTCGTTGGGAAGTAGTCCCTTAAGAGCCCCGAGACCAAAATATCATTCAACTTCGACGGGTGACTATTCACTCATGGCACATAGATATGTTTCATATAATCTGAAATCTTAGTGTAGGGACCCTCTATAATAGCCTCTCTCAGTTTTTTTCTTTCTCATATTAGTGCTCTCGCTGCCTTATTGTTTGCAAACGCGTGAAATAGTGCAATGGAGCCAATGTAAGGTTTTCAAATGCTATACTTTTCAAATGGTGGGTCATGGAACTGAACCAAATGTGCCAAAATGTCTAGGTGGCCTATTGAATGCTAGAGGAGGTGGTTTTTGGTGCGCGAACAAGGTCGTTGCTTATGGACTATTTCGTTCGGGCGTAGTCCCTTAAGAGCCCTGAGACAAAAATATCGCTCAACTTCGATGGGTGACTACTCGACTCCATGGCACCTATAAACATCTCATCTTATCCAATACCTTGGTGTAGGGACCCTCTACAATAGCCTCTCTTAGTTTTTTCCTTCTCATATTGGTGCTCTCGCTGCCCTATTGTTTGCAAACACGTGAAATAGTGCAGTTCGAGCCAATGTAAGGTTGTCAAATGCTATATTTTGCAAACGATGGGTTGTGGCACCCAAAAAAAGGTACCAAAACATCTAGGTGGCTAGGTGATAACTAGATGAGGTGGGTGTTTCGGTCATGACAAGGTTGTTGCTTCCGGACTACTTCGCTCGTGCATAGTCCCTTAAGATTCCCCGAGACCAAAATATCGTTCAATTTTGATAGGTGACTAATCGGACTCCGTGGCACCTAGAGATGTCTCGTCTGATCCAAAACCTTGGTGTAGGGACCCTCTACAATATCCTCTCTTAGTTTTTCTCCTTCTCATAACGGTGCTCTCGCTACTTCCTTGTTGTTTATAAACGCGTGAAATAGTGTAGTTAGAGCTAAGGTGTAAACACTATTTTTCAAACTTCTCGGCACCAAACCAACTATGCCGACATGTCCGAGTGGCCAAGTGAATGCTAGAGGAGGTGGTTTTTTGGTGCATGACAAGGTTGTTGCTTCCAGGCTACTTTGTTTCGCGCGTAGTCCCTTAAGAGCCCCGAGACTAAAATATCGTTCAACTTCGACGGTGATTACTCGGACTCAGTGGCACCTAGAGATGTCTCATCTAATCTAACACCTCATCATAGGGACCTCTATAATATCCTCTCTAAGTTTTTTTCTTCCTAGATAGGTGTTCTTGCTGCTCTATTGTTTGTAAACACGCGAAATAGTGTAGTTGGAGCCAGTGTAAGGTTGTCAAAACCCTATATTTTGCAAACGGTGGGTCATGGCACCAATAAACTACACCAACACATCCAAGTGGCTAGGTGAATGCTAAAGTAGGTGGTGTTTCGGTGTGAGACAAGGTCGTGTATCCGGATACTTCGATCGGGCGTAGTCCCTTAAGAGCCTTGAGACGAAAATATCGTTCAACTTCGACGGGTGACTACTGGACTCTATGGCACCTAGAGACATCTCGTCTTATCTAACACCTTGGCATGGACCCTCTACAATGGCTTCTCTCAATTTTTTTCTTTCCCAGATCGGTGCTCTCGCCGCCCTATTGTTTGCAAACGCTTGGAATAGTGCGGTTGGAGCTAGTATAAGGTTGTCAAACGCTATATTTTGCAAACAGTGGGTCGTGGCACTAAACTAACTACACCAACATGTCTGGGTGGCTAGGTGAATGCTAAATGAGGTGGTGTTTCATTGCACAACAAGGTCATTGCTTCCGGGCTACTTCATTTGAGAGTAGTCCCTTAAGAACCCCGAGACCAAAATATCGCTCAATTTCGACTGGGTGACTCCTCGACTCCAAGGCACCTAGAGATGTCTCATCTTATCCAACACCTCGATGTAGGACCCTCTACAATAGCCTCTCTCAGTTTTTTCCTTCTCATATCGGTGCTCTCGTTGCCCTATTGTTTGCAAACACACGAAATAGTGTAGTTGGAGCCAGTGTAAGGTTGTCAAACGCTATATTTTGCAAATGGTGGGTTATGGCACCCAAACAAATGTGCTAACACATCTAGGTGGCTAGGTGAATGCTAGAGGAGGTGGTGTTTTGGTGCATGACAAGGTTGTTGCTTATGGGTTACTTCGTTCGGGCGTAGTCCCTTAAGAGCCCTTAGACCAAAATATCATTCAACTTCGATACGTGACTACTCGAACTCCATGGCACCTAAAGACATCTCATTTTATCTAACACCTTAGTGTAGGGACCCTCTACAATAGCCTCTCTTGGTTTTTTTCCTTCCCGGATCGGTGCTCTTGCTACCCTATTATTTGTAAACGCCTGAAATAGTACATTTTGAGCCAAAGTGTAAGGTTGTCAAATGCTATATTTTGTAAATGGTGGGTCATGGCACCAAACCGATTGTGCACACGCATAGGTATGGTCTTGTAATCCCTTGGGAGGAGTCGTTTTATTCTCTAAGCACCAGGGTGCTTCGGGCTACCTCCTCGAGCCAAGAACCCCCTCACGGGTACATAAATCATTGTTAATTGCTTCTCTTTTCTTGTAAAACAATGAAAGCTTCTTCTTAGCATTGAGAATTTAAAATTCTCTACTAACAATACCAACCACGTGAAGGTGGAAGCTTTTCTGCACCACTAACTCGAACATAAAAGTGTTAGTCAAATAAATTTAAGTTTAAAATCAAAACCATACTAGATATATACAAAATACACAAATTTAAAATAAAATATATGAACTTAAATCTAGATCTAATGAAAATTTATATATATCAAAGAAATTTTATATACCATACATGAGCATTGTAAATTCATTTTAATGAACCATCGAGGATCAAATCTACTCGATAGCGGAAAAGATTGCTTCATGATCTGACTCTCGAACCTTCCAAAGAATATTGTTATTAGGGCTTCCTCGATATCTATACATCTGAATATTTGTCGCTAAAACTAGATGCAAATATAAGAGTATTTTCCTGTGTGTCTCAAATTCTTCAAACACCCAAACAAAGGAGTTTTTTAATGAATACCAAAATCCAAGATCCAAGAACTACCATTGACCCTGTAGGATACTCAATATCTTCCCCATCTATAATAGGAGAATTCAACTTCTTTCTTTCCCGAATGCAACGACATAAGAAATAGTTTGTTCCTCTTCATTGTCTTCTATCACATTAACTAGAAACACATGTCCTATAAAAAAACAAAAGGTTGAACAACTCAAATTTAAATTACATATTAAAATTTCAATGGACATAACTCAATACAAAAACTAAATAAATAACCATAAATACCTTGTCGCATCAAAATAAAAATTTCATCAAAGTCCTTAGATGTTACAACTTTATCTCGCAAAAACAAGTTGTAATGCTTGTGGAGGTTGATAACTAGGAAGCGGAGTTAGAGGCCTACAAATCCATCCATCCACCAATTCTTGTGAATCACACTCAGCAGTGACAAATTCAATACAAGATGCATAAAAATATGTCAAATTTCTTGTCCATATGGCCCACGAAGTAGCATCTAAGCTACAAAATGAGTGCATATCACCGGACCCAGTGAATGTCATACAATCCTATTAGTTAGTAATTTTTGTTCCTCTATCAACCAAAAATATCTCGTGAACTGTGGAATTTTCTTGAGAACCTCATGCCATGTTTCAATAATACACCATTCCACTATGCTCTTTGCATCTTTTAATTTACCACCATCTTTGTACTTCAACTCTTCTCTCGCAAGAGATCTTTTCACTCATGCCCTGCACCATCATGCTCTCCTTTTCCATGTCCAAATTTCAATGAAACACCAAATATGTTACACACCCATCTTGACGTGCATTCTGTGCATCCAATAAAATATTTGTGCATTCTTAAACTAAGATGTGCAATTATCTCGACCATATATAATGTTGTTTGAAGTGGATGTCCCTATCGGACAAGTTTCCATAAAATATTTAGAAACACCCTTGCACAAATTCAGAGAATGAGTACGATCATCACCGATATAAAATTGGTACTCTCTTAAAAATTTTGATCATTCTCTTTAGATCTGTCAGAAAATGTAGAAACACTATAAGCACAAAAATGACAACTTGTACTTGAGTTGTAATATTGTGATTGAACCTCCATTTGTGATTCTAATGTGTAATTCTCTCCAAAATCGACCACCTAAACAATAGTACAATAGGAAATGTGTCCTTGCATATCTTAGCTATTCATCCAACCATTGAGCTCTATGTGTATGCCTATCATACTCATAAACAATTTCATCCTTAAATTTTCTCAAAATTGGAAAATAGGCATTTGTTCTGTAACTAGCTCACCTCGTTTAGACTCTTTTCCATCTTTCAACCGGTATGCAACTGATTTATATTTATCAAACTCAACTAAATTATGTCCTATTGTACCTTTAATTTTCTCATGGATGCAACTTTCCAATTTAGGTAATCATGCATGTACTACAACTTCCATCTAAACAATCCCGACTATAAAAAAATTGTCCAACTTCTTTTTAAAATAATATAGTAGGAATGAAATCCTTAGAAGATATTGGTGGAACTTGAACACCACATTCCTATAACATAGTTTCAAAATGAAAATAGAATGAATACATAAAATTTAGCATAATGCATCGCAAATTCAACATGTTGCCTACAACAACAAGTGGTGCAAGCATGGTTGATTTTCACATAGAATGGTTTTAACATTTCAAAAAAAAGTTAACTAACTTTAATTTCTAGATTCTCTCGCTCAAAATTATGAAAAAATTGAGTTTGAGTCATATTTAAGAAATTCTTTGGATGTGGTTCATGATTAGTAGAACCAACTCTCCGCTTTATAACATCTCTTGTATTAGGTGAAAGTCTAGTGTTATCATTTCAAAATTTAATAACAACTTCTCTTATAGCATCGTAATTAATTTTTCCTTACGTGGTGTTCTAGAAGAAAATACCCAAAAATCGGAGTTATTGAGTGATTAAAGGATATTACATCTTTCAATTGCTTTCATTAGAATTTTTTTATTAAATTGCAACATTCGACTTGTTTCGTAATCAAACGTTGTTTTTTTATTGATTCACTTACAACACTAGTAGCAAGTACACAACACACAATATTACTATCCCTAGTGTGTCTCTTAACACCAACAATGTGATATGCATCATGAAGGTTTTCAACAATTGTAGAGGTTTGACCACGTGTATTAGATGTTGTCAATCCGAAGGTGTTTAATGTAGGTCTCATTTTAATCAATTTCATCAAACTAACCAACAAATGACATCTTTGGGAATCATTTAAAATTTCAAAATGATTATCCAAATTTTCAAAGGGCTTTTCTTCCGATTTGTCATTCGTAAAGTTTTCGACATTAGTTTCAAAAAAATTTCATCAATTTCAATAAAAAAATTACGTTTCTTATGTAAAATCCTAGGAGGTGTGTTTTTAAATTTTCCCTATCTACGCTTTTTTAACATGAATTTCCTTATTCACATTTTCATTGTCTCCTTCAATTTCAACATTTGCTTACATCACGAGTATTTAATTCTTCTTCAACATTGACAATAAAAACATCTTCATCACAAGTATTTAATTCAACTTCAACATTGACAATAGAAACATTACTTGGTTCTTCATTGCTTACAATAGTTGGGGTTGAAGATGAACCTCTTCTTGATTCACGAAGATTTTGCATTCGCTCAACATTTTTAATTTTTTTGGCCTCTAATTCGTTTGGTGTTTTTTTACTTAATGACTTCCTTTTTTGACTTCGTTTCTTGTCTCCCATGATGTTTTGCTTCCGGTGATAAGAAAAACGTGCAAAAAAAGATATAATTTCACAATAATTCATATGGTAAGGTTAGAGAGTAAAAATCACATGGTAATTCAGACATTGGGATGTGTGTAAATATGATTTATGAACCTCGAGCATGCTTTATAAATAGTGATCATGGTTTATAAAGTGCACGCCGATTTATAAAGCACGTGTTATAAAAAACCATGATCGTGCTTATAAACCGAGATCACGGATCTATCTCGAACCTAAGCCTCAAGAAATATTTTTTTCTCCAACCAAAGCTATGGAAGGTCATTATGAAGTTTAACAGGTCAAAAACCTCAAATTTTCTCTTCAAAGACTTGAACCATGTTAAAAAACTGAATTTTTTTCACAAAAATGGTTCCATCACATAGGGGAGATCTGTTAGCTTCAGTAGAAATATTGATTTTAAAGTGAATAGAATAAGATAAATATCATTTTATAATTTTTTACTAACAATAGGTTTTTTAGAAAATTTTTCCCGTGAATTTTCATGTCTACGTTTAAGACTCAGTAACTTTTGTTTCGCTTATCAAAATGTGATAAAAATTATACCATCCCAAGCGTGGACAAATTCTATACACGTTAAAAAATAAAATTGATATCAATATTTTTGATATAGTTATGGAGGGCAAACGGAATGCGCGCCATTTTCTATATATTTTCAGACCACCTTCACGGAAAAATAATAAAAAAATATTGCTCAAAAAAATACAAAAAAATCCATCCCAAGATAGACAACTACATCTAACATTTCACCAAAGGAAAAAAAAAAAAAGATTTGGTCATCCAAAATGCGGACAAACGGACTACAATCTTATAAATTATTTAAAAAAAAAAAAAAGGTCATGTAATTTTAAGTGTTTAATATAGCTAAACTTGTCCTTTTTAAAAAAATTATATTTTAGAAACTAGATTCCAAATTCTACGATTCATATTTAGATAAATTTTTCTAATTTTTAGTGCGAGTATTGCTAATAATCCTACAAGTTGAGATTTTGCTATTTTTGCAATATGACGTCCACGGATGACCCCATATTTGTCCATCAACTTCCCGCACTTACCCATAATTAGTGGCATATGCCAAGTTGATCCCATAATTTTTACACATTGCCACCATAGATTTATCTCTAAACTCATGGTATTATCAACTATGATTTTGACTGGTACTCCAAACCTCGCAAATAATATGGTTTAGCACAAAATCCATGACAACTTGGTGTGTAGCCTTCTTGGTGGAGATTTTTTTAGCCATTTGGAAAAGTAGTCAAGTGGCTTCAAGAATCCACTTATGGCCACCACTTGAAGGGTATGAAATCTCACCAATGAATTCCATTCCCCATTGCTTGAATGGGGCTTCAATTAATATTGACTACAAAGACATGGATCCCAAAGCTTTCAGTCTTCTATAGAAATGCTTGGCAACTCTCACATCTTCTCACCAATAAGGTTGTATCCTTAAAAAGAGTTGGCCACCAATAACTAGCCCTCGTGATTTTATGCGATGTGACTCTTGCAGAAAAATTCCCCACAAACTCCTCCATGGGGATCAAAAATTATTTTGGGGCTTCATCTTCAATGATGATCTTAACAGACTCCTTTGGGTTCTTCCATGCCAACCCAAAATCGTAATGACATATTTCGGGAAGCCAACTTAAGAGCGCTTTTCTAGTTCTTACTTAAATGCTCAAGGAAGTTTAAATGTCTAGATAGAACATCACATCCTTGTACCACTCGTAACTCACCAAATTTTCAAAACATCTGCCATTTCTTCTTCAACCTTATTTACCTCAATGATTTACAAGTCTGCTATCACCATAAGCTTAGCCAAGCCAAAACTTGTCACCAACTTTGTGGTGTGGATGTCCATATCATATTCTTGCAATTTGTTCACCCATCTACATCTTTTACTTGAGACCTCCATCTCTAACAAGATGTCTTTTACCATGGTATGGGGAACATAAGCAACAAATTTTGAACTTAGAATATAAGGTTTGAAAACCTTTGTTGCTTTGACCAGGAAAATGCAAGCTTCTCCATAATGGTGTATTTTAGCTCGCCCATTGTAAAGATTTTCTGAAGAAATCAATTGGTCTCTCATCCCTTTCATCATCCTTCTATAATAGGACGGACATAAGCAATAGTGTTTTTCAAGAAAAGGAAAACTATTGGAAAGGATTCTTATAGTATGGGGCTGCTAAAATAGGGCATGCTTTAGTGCCTCTTTGATTCCATTGAAAGCTTGGATGAAACCTCCTCCCACTTGATGACCCGATCCTTCTTCAAAGATGGAAGTTATTGGGATGGTCAACTCAAAAAAGTATGATATAAATCTTGAATGAAGTTTATCTCCCAAATAAGGACTAAATTCATATCTTAGTTCTTTGAATTGGGACTTTGTTGATAGCCTCCACTCTTTTCTGGATTAATCATCACTCCCTCTCTTGACACAATGTGACCAAGAAATTTTTCTTCTTCGCACTCAAAATGTAATTTCTTTGATTGAGTGAGATACCATACTCCCTACATCTTATCAAAGATCTTCTCCAAGTGCAAAGAAGTGGTTTCTTATCTTCGTAGAAAACACCATTACATCATCTTAGTAAACAATAATAAGCTCATTGATGTAACCAAAAAAAACATCCATTGATCTTTGAAAAGTGGCTCCACTGTTCATCGACCAAAGGGCATCCTGACATACACATATGTTCACCATAGAGTAGTGAAGGTTGTCTTGATTCTTTCTCGATTCTTTTACCATGACCTGTTATAACCAAAGAAACCAACTATAGTAGAGAGCAACTTAGAACTAGTCACTAACTACAAGAGTGTTCCATGTTTGGTAAAGGACAAATGTCCTTCATTGAATCTCTGTTTAGATTCCTAAAATCTACACACAACCTGAAGGCACCATTATTCTTTCTTACTGGCACTAGGTTGGAAACCCAAGAAGAATACCTTGTGGGCTAGATAATTCCTCCATCTCTTAGTTTCTTCAGTTCTTCTTGCATTTTGAGAGATAAGAGAGGATTAATTGGCCTCTATTTCTACCTGAATGGTTTTTCATTGGGCTCTAAGGGAATCTCATGTTGAAACAGGTCCTCTTTGTATGCTTTGAGCTCATAATAGGTCCAAGCCATGCAATCTTGGTATTTTTCAACAACTGGATGCATGACTTCTTTTCTTCTTTGTGGAGATTGTTTCAGCCAAATCCTCCTTGGTATATCCCTTGTGCAAGGTCATGTTCCTCATCATATACTCGAGGATGCAATATGGCTATTAATAATGAACTCGACATTATCAAAATTTGATTCAAGAACTACCATCCCTCTAGGAATGGTATTGGTCTTTAGCTGTATGATCCCTTTACCAAACAAGGTTTCCATTCCCTCTATTGCACATACCATTGGCTCCCAATCAATTTTTTGATCAACAAACTCTCCTTTGTTATGTAGAAATCTCTAGATCTGAGCATCATCATCAAAAATCTACAAGTTTTTGATATTGTCGGGGACAGAGGGTCTTGTCAATGACTCGACATCATATTCAAAATAAGGGGACATTATAGAATTGTCAAACCGAGACCCCAACACTGTAAGCTTTTCTTCTAATTCATTTAACTTTCTATCATGATGCACAATGTTAAAGGAGTAAAACATCTCAATGAAATCCCAAACTGCATGCTTGTATTGTTTCATCCATTGGTTCTTTGTGGAAAACAATTTTCTAACTTGCTTTACAACTAACTCTTAATCTCCTTTGAAAATAATGTCTCTCGACACCATACTTCCAAGTAATTCTTAAACCTAATAATAGTGCCTCATACTCAACAATGTTGTTAGTGTAATCAAAGTTAAGCTTGAAGGAAAAAAAACCTTTCCTGGCTTGGATAAATCAAAACAACAACGACACCATTTCTAAATTTGGAGCAAGCTCCATCAAACAACAAATTCCAAGGATTTCTTCTTGCTCAATACATTTACATTCCTTAATCTTATGCTCCTTTCCCAAAGCAAATATCACAAAGTTATCAAGCATCAACATTTGTGTACAATACTTCATAGGATGCATTGTTGGGATCCTCAATAAGGTGCAACATTTTATTCTCCCCATATAACATAATAAGGCTGACCTCAAATGGGATGGTGGCATAAGACATGTCCATTTGAACACTCCCAAAAACACTTGCATCCCATTTCCTTGACAACAACATAACCCACTTGGCCGGAAATCAATAATGGTATCATAAAGTTTTAAATTCTTACCTAGATAGGCTACAAGTGCACCACCAAACCCTTCACACATCCCACTACTGGCACTTCTCTAGATTCCATGGCATTGCACTTCCCATATGTTGCTATTACTTTAATATTCAACTCATTCATGACTTCTAGAGGCATAAAATTGCATGATGCCCCCGATTCAAACATATAGCTATGGAGCAACCTATCCTTGATGATCAAAGTGGTGAAGAATGGATCCACATTCAACTCGATATTTTACCAAGGATGTCCGTAGATAGACCTAAGGTGGTTCAGCTAGCTTTTATGATATTGGTGGTGTTTCTGAATCTTCAATGATTGGAGGATTCTCCACAATGTTGACATTTCTTCCTAGGGTATTGTTCTCTTCATTTAGTCGTAAGTATTCAAATGCTCTTAGTTTGTGCTCAGAATCCTAAGAAACTCAACAATTGGAACAGAGACTTCAATTTGACTAAAATTGGGCAATGTCATATGAGACATTTTTGGGCAAGGCAATATTAGAAGGAAAGAAAATACACTCATTAGGTGGTACATGATTGTTGAGAACTTGAGCATGAGGAGGGGTATGATTTTTGCTAGAACTGCAGGTCTTTTGGCAGATGTATCTTTTTAGAACCTCTTTAGGAATGTTTAAAAGTAAAGGAGATTTTTCTTGTCTTGGGGCCCTTCACCTTCGAAACCCCACTTCTTGTTTCATATTCCTTCTCTTGAGAAAAACAACATTCATTAAAAATGTCTATCTTCTTAAGATGGGATTCTTCCATCATATTTTTTTATCATTAAAGCCCTTAAATATTCAAATTCATTTTTGGGAAATTCAAAATCTTGTTCAACATCTACTTCTACAGATAGAGAGAGGAAGAATAGGTACTCTATGAATGCAGTCCCAAAAAGTAGCAGTAGTCCTAGCACTTATTACCTCGGTTGAGGTTGCCCCTTGGTGTGAGTTGGTGGAGAACCCCATCATGCAAACATCATCATCATCATTGTCATCATCATCTTGTTCTTCTTCTTGCTGATGTTATTCACAAGGAGCATTGGGCATGAAACATTTGTCACACCAATCAATGACCTCTGTTTTCTCCACAACAAAAAGTCTAGCATCCAAAGGATCATGCACCATTCTATTTTCCCTACGTTGGGGCTTTCTATTTCCAAATCTAACGGGTCCTTTGCTTCTATCATAAGATATTTGATGATTTGTAAATCTTTCTTGGACTTGTTGCATGTGTTGTCCTTGTGAAATCTACCCAACTCCTTTCTCATCTCAGTTAGTTTGTAGGAAATTTATTTTAAAGCCCCCAGAAAGTCTTCACAACTTCTTCCAAATCAGCAAATTTGCTTGTTGTCTAAGGTTTCTCTAAGTTAACCAGCTTCACACCATCCCTAGTAGGAGGTTTTCCAATTGCCTTGACATTATTCTCTATTTACAAATCCATAGTGAATGCTTTCCTCAAATTAGTAGAGTTCTTGTCTCTTAAGTGGTAAACAACCTTTTATCAAATGCATCTGTGTATTTGATCAAAATTGATTCATCACATGGCCCAATCCTAACAGAAATCTCCTCAAGGTCTTATTGAAACTTGTTTTGAAATCATGTAATGACTCATTGGGATTCTTTTTGATGTTTTAAAACTCGATAGAAGAAACCTAGGGTCAGTCCTATCACCGTATTGCAATCAATGCATTGTTCATCTCATCCCAAGAAACAATAGAGTTATCTCGGAAATGGTTTATACAAGTCCCTTACATCCTCTTCTAGAGTGTGAACAAACAATTTCATGTATAAATCTTCATGTTAAATCTCAAATTCTTCCGTATATTGAGAACAAGCTTTAGATGCTAATCACCAGCTTATGGAATTGTTTCCTCTGGAACGTTGGAAGTTTTTTCCTTACATCTTGAGGTACCTTGCATTTGGATAACCAGTCATTTCCACAAAATTTATAGGTCCAAAGGTGTTACAACAAATGGGGGTCTAGGTGGGGGCTAAGCCATATTGATTCGAGGAGGTGATCTCGAGAGGGGTGACAAATTGATAAGGGGTAGAGGGTCCTTAGAACACAAGAGTGTAGCTTTTAAAATGGACACCCTCTAAAGGCCTAGTTTCTTTTGAAATCCCTATCAACTTCTGAAAATACAGTACAAAATTTAAAGCAAATCTTTCAAAATAAAATAAAGGCCCTTCTCTAGCTAGAGAATGCAATTCTAAAAGAGGATACCTAATTAAGAGTCACTTGAATGACAGTCTTCAATGATAGGCCATTCACTTTCATCAATTGATATCCCCCTTCTTGTATGCTGATCTCCCACAACTTTCGAGGATTTTATTCCTTCGACATTGCTTTTCCTAACTTAGGAAATAATTTCCTAACAAGATCCCTAGCAAAGAAATATATTCTTCCTTCCATCTTTACAAATATTAGTAACAAATATTACTTGTGAGGTTTAAGAAACTGGTCCTTATCAAAATCAAAATAACGGGAGTCACCACTAAGGATTTCAATCTTAGTTGTGCAAATGCACTAAAATATACTCATCAAATGTATGTCATCACTTATAAACTTGGAATGAAAGCTCGGCCTTCCTTTACAAAAATTTTATCAATGAATAGCAGGAAAACTTGTAGAGACTAGAAACGTTGCATACATTACTTGTAAATCTTGAAACTTCATACACGGTCAAACACATGATAATATTTAAAATAAATTTCTAGCACTTTAGAGCATACAATAAATGTCTACCAGGTTTGAGTATGAATCAGTATCATAATGAACACACCGGTTCTAAGCAACTTTTAGAATATCCCCACAACAATAAGTGCACTTGATGTTGGTATCCAAATTTTTTCTCCTTTTCAAGCCACGAAGCAACACATATTCAACAGGGAGCTTAGAGGCATCTATATCATAAATGTATGTCATTTTGTAGCCGAGGAGGAAATCTAACTGTCCCTTTGTTACTTGGATTTGTGGAGAGATGGATAACACCTTAAAAGAACGTGATCTTGTCCTAACTATTTTAGGTTGTGCCTTTCAACCAAGGTAAGAGAACCTATTTTGTAACCTCTATTATTTGAAGGAGATACAAATACCTTTCTTTTGCATAAATTTTATAGAGGAGACCTTGGGGAAAATATGATCAACACACCAAATTTGACTCTCACAAGTTGTCACTTCCAAATTATGGAGATATTTTCACAACACGACAAAGGTTACTAAATACATTTTGCATCCTCATATGTTCTCATACTCTAGTAAATGGATTTTGGTCTTGTGTGGGTATACAAAGCAAAAATAGGGGTAGTATGGGTAGGATTAAATGTTTTTAAATAGATTTTTGGTGGGAGGGGAGACAAGATGAACTTGACTCACTAGATCCTTGAGAGCTTATGCAAAATGGAAATATTCAACCAACAAAATGCCACAAAAGTTAAAATTTTTCTTCAACTAGAATATGTGCTTCAATGGAGGCCAAAATTAGCACTCTTTCACACAACCTATAGGATTCTATCATGAAGGATTGAGTTAGAGAACCCAATAAAGCACCAAGATTTAAACCAAATCATGCCTGAGGTACACCCAAAGGCTTACAGATAATATCTGATCAACAAAATGAAAGAAAAGTGATTTTAAACCATTTATCTCACTCCCAGATGAAGGATCTTCTGAGAAATGAAATTGTAGATGCCACTAAACTATCACAAGGATTGAGACTTGTGTGATTAGACCAGATTTTGGTACAAGATTGTAATAAAACAAGAAAAACTACTCGCATTCATTCGGAGATGAAATAAATACACTTTACTCAATATTAGCACATAATAACTCAAAGTTTGATCAAATTTATCAAGAAGGGAAAGTTTCGTAACAATCTCAAAGATTTTAGATTTATGTACAATTGTAACCATGTTGACATGATTAAAATTGACACAAGAGAGAGATAAACAATATTCTTAGATGGCTTCTCAAAAAGATGGTCTCTATCAAACTTTTTCTACTAGAAAACTCAGTCCTAACTTCTCCAAAACTCGCAACCATTTGCATGATGAATTTTTGCCATTTATATAATTTACAATAGACCCCTTTCCCCAAAAATAAGCCATTGAGTGTTACCAATTCTCGCCATGATCACAATCGTGATTACTAGAATCAGCTCTACAAGAAGTTATAGGTGCTCGGGGAAGATCTCTTCAAATACTTCCCACATTCAACTCCTTCCTCTAGTAAATCATGTTTCCTTTGATTCGCCAACCACTTCTACCCCTAATCTATCAAATCTACCTCCTTGCATGCTCAGGAGAATTGAAACAAAAACTAGATCATCAAGCCCGATAGTCGTCGACCATTTTAATGGCGAAAGCCATTTCCGATATCTCCTACCAAACTCTAGATATCAAAATCAATTCGCCAATCTGTATTTGGCGTGTAGAAAATAACAAGAAAAATCATGAAGACTCACACTTCTAGGAAATTTATAGTAAAAATGGGGAAAAAATAGATTTAGACACACAAACCATTGATATTTGATTTGAATGTGGGCCGTCCCACGTGGAAGATTCAAAAACGGGCTTGGGGCTTTCTTTTGAGTTTTTCTAACCCTTTGAAAAATGTAAAATTTTTAGATTTTCTCTCGCACCTCCACTTCTGAAAATGGGCTTACCACATTTCCTAAGGTGGTTCCCAAAGGAACCATAGAAAATTCTACCATTTGACCCTCTTTAGGAAAAAGGAAAATTTTCCAAGTTTCCCCACACTCCACCCTTCCACTTCAAGTTTTTAATGTGGTCGCAACGGAACCCCGAGTCATTTTATGCCTTTAAATCCTTTTCCCTCAAATGGAAACTTTCTCACTTTTCCTTCAAAGCCCACACCTCCGCCATTTGACCGGAGAAAGCTTTGATCCTTTTCCATTGGACTCCGCAGCTATTTTGATACTTTGAGTCATTTGAATGCAAGAGGCAAAATTTCTAAGTTTACCTCGATTGTTCCGCCTTCCCACCCTTTGACCAAAAGAAAAATTTGACTTTTTCCTTTATCAAAGCTTATGGGCCATTTTTATATTTTAACCTTCTTGAGGGAAGGAGGCAAAATTTTAAGTTGCCCATGGTGGTCCGCTTCCCTAACCCTTATGGATTTTCAAACCGCCATTTGTCACAATGGCGCACCTAAAATGGTCCCCAAAATTTCAGACTCGAATGAGCATGAGCTCACCATGTGTCCTACACAAGAAAAATTTATTTAAAGGCTTGAAGCTTAGCAAAAGGTGCTATGTGTCAAGATTCGAGGCAGTCTCCTTGGCCATTGAAAATTCCAAGGAAAATGCAAAGTGAGCGGAGTGCTCCACGTGTCCTCATGGCGCTTCTTCAAAATGGTTCCCAAGTTTAAGACTCGAATGAGCATGGGCTCGCCATGTGTCCATGTTCCACCAAACTATACCCAATTACATAAAAATTGTCTATGTCTAGGGAAAGCAAATGAAACCTCCACGTGTCTTCCCGGTTACCGCTCCAAGGCCAAACCAAAAGTAAATCATGAAATGAGAACCATTCCCCCACATGTCTCGAACTTACCAATTTTTTTGAAAAGAGACTAAGTATGGGTAACCCAGCGGAAGCCTCCACGTGTCTCTATCTAGCCAAGCATCCACATGTCCTCCCAACGCTACTCCAGAGTAAAACAAAAAGGTAGATCTTCAAATGAGAGTCATTCATTCACGTGGACACATTTTTAAGTTGAGGATTTTCATATAATTTTTCAAGTATCCAGCTGAGCCGCATCCAACCAAAGGATGCCACATTTTCCTTTCGATGTAAGGATGTAAATTTGACCGGAGAAATGCCCATCAAACTATAAAATACAGAAAATGACTGCTTTGAGCCTGAAAATAAAATTTTATTCAAGGACTGGAGAGTTTAAAAATGTTACAAGGCTCAAATGCATTCCTTAAGGACACATCAATTCATTTTTCTTCAAGTAACTAGGGTAGAAATGACAAGGATGAGAAATCCAATGTGGAAAATTGAGGGAATGGAAAACGCAAGTTTTGAAGGAACAGAGAATGGGAGACTCAAAAGATAGACCTTTTCCAGAGGAACAAATAAATTAGGAGACAAATATGGACCCATGCATGATCCCCACCCAGAATTGATTAAAAATGCCAAAAGACCAACCAAATAGAACATGGGGAAGAAAAAAATGATAGAGGCCGAAATCAATAAATTTTTAAAGGCATAGATGGGTTGAGAAAATTTTGAGCACCAACATACTTCACCTTTGATTGAAAGAACGCACACTTCTCCAAGTTCCCATAAACATGACGCCTTCATGAAGACACCAAGAACCTCGAAAAGGTAACACCCCATTCATCAAGCTCATGAACACTACGGGGCATTCATCAACCAAAAGGTACCACTTTGTGAACTCATTGTGCCATATCTCCTATGAAAGGTGATCTTATGAATATCTACCTCCGTAATCCTTAGTTGATGATACCCCGACTTTAGATCTATCTTGGATAAAATTGTGCCCCCTTCATCTAATCAAATAAATCATCAATGTGGAAGGGGGTAATGATTCTTTATCGTTACTTTGTTCAGCTGGTGGTAATCAATACACAACCGCAGAGATCCATCCTTCTTCTTCACAAAAATCACCGTGCACCCCAAGGGGATACACTAGGATGGATTAGGCCTTTCTCCAGAAGGCCCTCAAGCTCCAACTTGAGCTCACAAAGTCGGGGTAGTCATCCGATAAGATGCTTGTGAGATAGGCTCTATGCTTGGAACCAAATCTATGTGAAAATCTATCTCACGTGGGGGAGGTAACCCCTGTAGCTCCCAGGAAAAAATCAGCAAACTCCCTCAGATGGGATGGTCATCAAGGGATGGTCCACTAGACTCATCCTCAAATCTATCACTAACTGTATAACAACATACATCTGACAACCCCATCGCACACACCACTTAAGCTGCATAGTGGAGATGGTGTGAATAGAAACATGCCTCCTAACCCCTGCTATCACTAACTCCACACCTAAATCATCTGTATAAGAAATAGTCTTGTGGTAATAGTCCACTCTAGCTCTGTGTGCAGACAACCAGTCCATGCCCAAGATGACACCATAGGAACCCAAAGGAAGGATTCAAGATCCAAGGTAGTGGTGAAGGGTCCCAAATCCACTACACACTCCTTAACTAAGGAGTCTACAAAATTTTGGCTCTAGAAGCCATCTCAACATCCCAACTACGACCCTACCTAACTGCCACCAGCTACAATGCGCTCTACTAGGGATGGTGCAAAAAAGAATCAAAGATCCAGAATCAAACAAAATAGAGGTGGAAACACCACCAATACTACCTATCATCTCTATGATGGTGCTCTGATGCTCAACCTGGTGGTTCTCACCACAACATATATCCGATGGCTCCTTCCCATATCTCCAATAGTCAGCTCTGAGATATGTGTCTTACCCTTGTTACTAGGGTTCTATGGGCACTCTCTCCAATGGTGCCCAGTGATACCACAACCATAACAACTTCCCTGGTCCTCTCTCAGTGGGATGCAGCTCTAGCCGGTACTCTAGATGTCTGTATTGTGGATCCTAACAACCCAACTATGGACTACTGAGGTCTCTGCTGAATGAGCTCCTACTGACTAAGCTCTTTGTACACCCTATGTCCTGATGGGACCCTAGGGAAGGCCCCATACTTTTCCCCCCCCTCTGTGTGTCGAATCTCTAAGGAGGTCTATAAGGTGGGTGGGTCTGCTACTCAGGTGGATGCAGAGGTGGCCTAAAGGAAGACTACGCTTGAACCCTATCCACCACGAGGAGGAGGAGCTAACCCCCTCGATCTGTTATCCTACATCTATTGGATGCAGCTCCGAACTCTTTCTCTATCCTATGTGTGTCTTCCCCCATGTCTCCTCTATAATATAGGCCTTCTCCATGGCCTCTGCTAGTGTTTCTATGGGCATTGAATGCGTACCACACCACCCAAATCCAAATTCAGGCCCGATGAACCTGTGTATCCATACCTACTCATCCTGCATGTAGTCGACATACTGGAGTAGATCCAAAATTGACTCTCATACTCAACTACGGTCATAGATGCCTAGTGGAGATCATGAAACTCATTTATCCTACTTGAATAAACCTCCTGGGTAGGTACCTACTCCTAAAACACTCCTCAAAAAGCTCCCAGTCACGGTCTCTGAATCAACATGGAGCTTCTGCTCCTCAGTCCTCCACCAAACTCCTACTCCATCCCTCAGTAGATGGATCGTAACACGAGATTTCGTGTTGCTAGAACAAGGGCAGAGCTTGAAGCATCCACTCAAGCTCACTAACTAGGCCTCTACCTAAAACCTCCCATGTCCCCAAAATAATGTGATGGCCAAAGCTTCAGGATCTCCTTGATATAGTCTACAATCTATAGTCTAATGACCCCTAGGCCTCTCTGCATGCTCATCTCTAAGCTAGGGCTCTGAGACCCATCCATGTGCCCTAAAATCCTATCTCCATGCCCTCTCTCGAGGTGACTCTTCCATCGAGACTCCATGTGGAAGTTCTCTGCCCCATGCTCCTCGTATCAAGGAGATGCCCTAGCCTCAACTGATGGCTCCATATCCTACCTAGCAGGTCATCCTCCTAGTGACCCTCCACGTATAATGGCATTGATGTCCTAAAGCATGTCTATAAAAATCTATGGAAGAATGGCCACTACATCCTGATCTGGCAGCGTGGTATACCTAGGTCTATATGGAAAGACCCCTCGTCTGGTCCGTGCCTCCTGCACAGACCAAGGTGAGAGTTAGTTCATCATTTTAGGTTTTGTTTCAGTTTTCTATGTTTCTAAAATTATACAAATATCAGATAGTGTGGTTTTCTAGATTTAGAAGAACAATCTTGCACTAGGTTATAAGTTCATGTCTCTTGTTTTCTAGTGTGCCCAAGGGTCCAAGCTTTGAACCCACAGCTCTGATACCAAATGTAACACCCACAAAAATGACGTTCTAGGAACACGCTAACACCTAACACTTACCCCAAAAATACACGACTAAATTTTTTATTTTATTTTATTTACATTAAGGATACAGTAAGAGAATTTACACAAGGTTAATCCCCTAAGGTACAACAACTAACTTACACCACTAAACTCAACCCTACAGGTTTTAAGAAACAAGTCTAATTACAAGGTCAACATAGTTTCTAAATCATCATTAAGGTCTAATAACCAATTATTCATTAGGGAGGTGTCATAAGATCAATTTACTTAATTAAATATTTTCTTCCCTTGATCAAAATTAAAACCCAAAATAGGTTAGCTTCTTGCTTAATTAATATAAAATCATTATCTTAATAACTTAGGGTCTTTTCTATTATTAACTAAAGTTTAATAATGACTAACAAAGGTTTGACACTCTAAGGTAATAAAATGGCCCCACTCCCAAATTACACATACCCCTAAGATTTTAAAGGCAACATTAATAAAATTCATTTTCTCCTACAAAGGTAGGGTTGATCCTCCACCCTTGGATCAAATAAATCCCAACCACAAGATCCTAGGGTTACCACAAGCCCTAACTTTTCTTATGAGTTTTATTAAAGCCTTTCCTTTGTTCTTTTCCCTCATTTGGTCTATTTGTTTTGTGAAAAAGGTTGGAGAGGAGAAGTCCAAGGGAGCAAGAATGGAGAAATCATGGAGGACTTCCACAAGGACAAAGCTTTAGAAGGTTTAGATTGTGGGTTTCTTATTGTTTTCAAATTTCAAACAAGGATTGGGAGGGATCTCTTTCCCCCAATCTGGTTTTATTACAAAGTATTGTATTTGGGTCTTTAAAATTGGGGCAAACCCTACCCCCATAAATAAAATGAGGAGATTGTTTTAGATCCACCCTTAGCATGTTTTATTTGCACAATATATTAGTTTTATGCCTTGTTTTGGTTGTTGGGTGGTTAAATACATAAATTTTTTCATCTTTTATTTGAAGGGAATCAATAAAAACATGCACAAGTGGATCCGGATGGTTCTATCACAAGTGACAAAACCACCACCTGCCAGAGCAGACCGGTGGTCCTGAACTGCCGCCCTACTGGTGACATGACATGGACCACCACCTCCTGCCAGGTGAAAACCTAGGACCACCCCCTCACTGAACGGTGGTTTTAGGACCACCTTGCCTTAGCCTCGAGCGGCGGTTACGGACCGCCTCTACATACAGGTGGCGGTTCTATTTTTAAAAAATAGAACCTTAAGCCGAGAAATTCCAAAAGACTAAAAGTTACCAAAAAGTTGAAAAATGCATTCTAAGTTTGTTTTTGTTCATTTAAAGTTCTAGATCTGAGATTTATTGCTCTTTTATTCATTTCTTAGTTAAAATTGCTCATTTTAAAGTATTTAAAAACCAATACTAACAACTAGATCTATTCCATTTGTTCAACTAAATTTTCCTTCTATTTCCATGAGAAAAATAAATCTAAGTCTACTTATACATTATTAATTTCTTGCCATAACAAAACATTTCTAAATAACAACATGTTCCAATTTGTTCTCTTTTTCATTTCACTATAGTGCAAATATATTCAAATGTCTACAATACTTTATTTTCCATTCATATGCAATTTGTAGATTCAAAATTACTACAACTTTCTTTTTCTATTGAAAATGACTCATCTTATTTTAAAATACAACCAAGATTTCAAACAAAATAATTACTTTCATTTCCATTTCACAACTCATCAACACAAATCCTTCTTTCTCTTTTCAATATACACATATTTGAATGTAAACTCTTTTCCACAAAATTATTACAAGCCATCCACTCAAGGTGGGAAATAAACAAAATGTAAATAAGGTAAAACTACCATGATACAAGAATGTAGTTAAGGGGCACTATAACAATACAAATTCTTCTACTCAAGTGGAAATACAATAGTTTCTTCACAAGAATAAGTTCTCAAGGTCTCCAACAACACTCCAAGCTCCACAACTCCAAGAAAAGTAGCTCCTTCAAGTTTGTTTGATTCACAACAAAATGGGGGAGAGGCAACGCTCTCCACCCAACCAAGACATCCAATGAAGAGGAGAAGCCATCCTCTTCATTGGCCCCAAGCCCCAACCACATCACAATGGAAGATGATTCAACACATGGAAACTACTAGCTTCCACAATACTTAACAAATAGTCTCACAATCAATTCCATCCACATTCAAAACAACAACAACACAAGAAAGGAACAACAAAACAATAATATCACAAGGCTTATCAAGAAAGCCAAAAGAGCAAGACCTATGGGAGGCCACTTATGCCTCCCAATGGGAATGGGTGCCCACCTAAAATCCTCCAATGTAAATATCAAATCCCCTACAAACTCTTATGCCTCCCTCAAGTACCCCTTATACCTCCATATACTCTTATGCCTCCCTCAATCTCTTATGCCTCCCTCAAAAACAAGAACAAGAAGAATGCAAGCATTCCTCAAACAAGGTGGGGCACCCAACCCAAACTCCCTCCTCAAAAGTAAGCTCTTATGCCTCCCTACAAGATAACTCCCCATAGTCTCCTCCTACTCCAAACTTAGGCAATCTACCCACACCCAAACAAACATTCCAAAGGGAAACAACATTCAACACAAACATATAAGCACAAAAATAAAAACATAATTTAATCAAGGTGAAGCTCCTACCTCTCCATAGTAGAGCTTGTTCCAAGGATGAAATTCCAAGCTCCTCAAGACCAAGCAAGCATCCACAAAGCTCCAAAAATCCACAAGAACTCCCAAAATCTTCTAACTCCCAAAATACAAGAGTCCAAAATGATCAAGTAACCCCCAAACAAGCAAAAGAGCATCAATAAATAGAAAAGGGAGGGAGGAGGATGAGGTGGCTCCATGTAGGATGCCACATCACTCATCCTCAACTCCACCTCACTTGGTCAAACCTCAACCCCAATGCACCATAAATTGGTGGG
Source organism: Taxus wallichiana var. yunnanensis (assembly GCA_018340775.1). Lineage (NCBI taxonomy): Eukaryota > Viridiplantae > Streptophyta > Pinopsida > Cupressales > Taxaceae > Taxus > Taxus wallichiana. Next base: position 718,598,762 of record CM031243.1, read on the forward strand.
TGAGAGGAATGACAAGATACTTGCACACACAAACTAAGCCCACACCCCCAAAGGACAAAATTAAATATTTGAAAGAAAGTGCAATTAACATTTTACCTTTTTTCTCTTCCCAAAACACCTATTGGGTCTAATTTTTACCCCCAACCCATAGGTAGGGTTGGTATATCAATTTAAGAGGTGTGGGACAAGTTTAACTTGTCCCACAAGCCTTTAAAATTTTCCCTTAAGGTCAAATTCGAGTTTCCCATGAAGGGTAGAGTGTACAACACTCAAAATCTCAAGCATTCAACACACAACACAAAATCCAAGAGCACATCAAGTCTAATAAATGATATTCTTTTGGTCACATCTTTAATTAGTTTAGGAATAGATTAATTTGACTCTAATTGATACACTTAGACCCAATAAGATAAAGGGGAAACAATACATCAAAATTCTAAATAAATAAAACAAGTAATTCACATCACAAAAAGAACCACATACAACATTAATAAAGGAACTATAAATAAAAGACAACACATGCCCCTTGGTCACAATTTCCCCCTAACAAAAATTCAAACACACACAATTACATGTTGCCATGGTGACCCTTGTTGAATCATCCAAAATTCTCATGTGGTTGGTCTCCAATCCCCCGATGTTGTTGTGAATATAAATATACCTGCAAAAATACAATATACCTCCTTTGGCCTCATGGCCGCATTAAAACATCCATGTCAAAATATACAATATAATTCTAAAATCATCTATATACAAATTAATATCATCTAGATAATTACAAATCAATTACAGATTTCTAGCAACATTTCTACCCAACATTTCATCCATATCAAAATGATCACAACATTAATTTAATTATTAAAGCCTACTCATGGTGACGAAAGTATACCGCATGTCAGTAATATATAGAAATAACCATGTCCACAACATATCAATATCAATATAAAAATCATGCACAGTGCATGGATCCAGCATTTTTATCGTGTGACAAAACCACCACCTTCTTGAAATTCAATCGATGTTCGTAGAACCGCCACCCTACCCGGCTGATAGACTTGACCATCGTGGACAAGTGACAACTTTAGTGCCCATACCTACTAACATTTATTTATGGGACCTCCCTATTACATAGGGATTTGGCAATTTATTTAGAAAAATTTTCGAGAACCTTAATCTGAGAAATTCCAAAATGACTAAAGGTTACCAAAAATTTGAAAAATGTATTCTAAGTTTGTTTTTATTCATTTAAAGTTCCATATCTAAGATTTATTTATCTTTTATTCATTTCTTAATTAAAACTTACTCATTTTAAAGTATTTAAAATGTGGCATCCAATACTAATCAACTAGATCCTATTCCATTTGTTCAACTAAATTTTCCTTCTATTTCCATGAGCAAAATAAATTTTGAGATTACTTATACATTATTAATTTATTTCCATAGCAAAATAAACATTTCTAAATAACAACATGTTCCAATTTGTTCTCTTTTTTCATATTAGTATAATGCAAATATATTCAAATGACTACAATATTTTAGTTTCCATTCATATGTAATTTGTAGACTCAAACTTACTGTGTGAACTTTTGTTTTTCTATTGAAAATGGCTCATCTTATTTTAAAAGACAATGAATATTTCAAACAAAAGAATTACATTCATTTCCATTTCATAACTCATTCAACACAAATCCTCCTTTCTCTTTTCAAATACACATATTTGAATGTAAACTCTTTACAGCAAAATTATTCATGCCATCCACTAAAGGTGGGAAATAAACAAATGTGAATAAGGTAAAACTACCATAATACAAGAATTTAGTCAAATGACTATAACAATATATTAATTCTTCCACTTAAGTGGTGAATACAATAAATTTCTTTACAAGGATAAAATCTCAAATTCTCCAACAACACTCCATAGCTCCAAAACTTCAAGTAAAGTATCTCCTTCAAGTTTGTTTGATTTTAATAACAAAATGAGGGAGAGGCAACGCTGAACCAAGACATCCAATGGAAATGAAATTTGTCCTCTTCAGCCTATTGTTTCCATGAGTCCCAACCACATCACAATGGAAGACAATTCAAAGGCCATGGCAACTACTTATCCTTCCACAATACTTAACAAATAGTTTCACAATCAATTCCATCCACATTCAAAACAACAATGAGAAATCAACACAATCAAAGGAACAAGAAAAAATAATATCACAAGGCTTATCAAGAAATGATAAAGGAGCAAAACCTTTGGGTAGGCCTCTTATGCCTCGTAATGGAAAGATGTACCCACCTTAAAGCCTCCAAATGTAAATAACAAATCCCAACAAACTTTTATGTTGTATAAAAAACAATGAAAGGAAGTTAAAGCAGTTTCATTAAACAAGGTGGGGCACCCAATTAACTCCTCCTCAAAAGTAAGCACTTATGCCTCCCTACAAGATAACTCCCATAGTATCCTCCTACTCCAAACTTAGGAAATAGCCCATACCCAATAAACATTGGAAAGGGAACATCATTCAACACAAACATATAAAAACAAAAAAAAACATAATTTAAGAAGGTGATGCTCCTTTCCTCTCCATAGTAGAGCTTGATTTCTAAGGATCAAATTCCAAGTCCTCAAACCAAGCAAGCATCCACAAAGCTCCAACAATCCAAAGGAACTCATAAAATCTTCTAACTCCCCAAAATACAAGATTCCAAAATGATCATCTAGTTGTGAAATCTGACAAACAAGCAAAGGAGGAACAATAAATATAAAGAGAAGTGGAGGATGAGTTTGATCCATGTAGATGCCAATCACCCATCCTCAACTCCATCTTATTTTAAAATACAACCAAGATTTCAAACTAAAAAATTATTCCATTTCCATTTCAGAATTCATTCAACACAAACCCTCCTTTCTCTTTTCAATATACAATATTTGAATGTAAACTCTTTTTTCAAAAAATTATTACAAGCCATCCAATAAGGTGGGAAATAAACAAAATGTAAATAAGTTAAAACTATCATAATACAATAACTAGTTAAAATACTATAACAATACAAATTCTTCCGCTGAAAACCGATTCAAAGCTAAATTTCTTTACAAGGATAAAAATCTCAAAGTTCCAACAACACTCCAAACTCCACAACTCCAAGAAAAGTAACTCCTTCAAGTTTTTGTTATTCACAAAAATGGGGAGAGGTAATGCTCTCACCCAACAAGACATCCAACGAAGAGAAAAATCCATCCTCTTCATTGGCTCCCAGCTTTTCCCCAACAACATCATAATGTATGATTCAACACATGCCAACTACTAGCTTCCACAATACTTCAAAATAGTTCACAATCAATTTCATCCACATTCAAATCAACAACAACACAATCAAAAGGAACAACAAAACAATAATATCACAAAAGCTTATCAAGAAAGCCAAAAGAGAATAAACCTATGGGAGGCAACTTATGCCTCCCAATGGGAATGGGGCACACACACCCTAAAGCCTCCCATGTAAATATCAAATCCCCTAAAATCTCTTATGCCTCCCTCAAGTGCCCCTTATACCTCCATATACTCTTATGCCTCCCAAAAAATCAAGAACAAGAATACGTGGCACCAGATTCGAAACAAGGGGGGCACCCTTTCCTAACTCCCTCCACAAAAATTAAAATCTCTTATGCCTCCATACAATATAACTCCCGTAGTCTCCTCCTAATCCAATCTTAGACAATCTACCCATACCCGAACAAACATTCAAGGGAAACATCATCCTACACAAACATATAAACACAAAAATAAACAACATAATTTAACAAGGTAAAGCTCCTACACATCCATAGTAGAGCTTTGTTCCAAGGATGTTCCAAGATCCTAAAGACCAAGAAAACATCCACAAAGCTCCAAAACTCACAAAACTCCAAAAAATTCTAACTCACCAAAATGCAAGAGTCCAAAATGAATCAAGTAACCCCCCTTTTTCAAGAAAAAGGAGAAACAATAAATATAAAATGGAGGGAGGAGGATGAGGCTTCTTTCCATGTAGGATGCCAAATTTTCCTCAACTCCACCTCACTTGGTCAAACCTCAACTTTTCCAGCACCATACATTAGTGGGTGAGAGGAATGACAAGATACTTATGACTCAAACAAAGCTCACACCCCCAATGGACAAATTTAATTATTTGAAGGAATGTGCAATAAACATTTTACCTTTTTCTCACTCCCAAAATTTTCACCTATTGGGTCTATTTTTTCGGGAAAATTTTCCCCGAGCCCTCCCAACCCCCATAACTTGAAAAATATGAGGAGTTAGGATTCTTCATTTTAAGAAATGTGGGGACAAGGTTAACTCATTCCAAAAGTCTTAGGAAAATGAATGTGTTAATTTTGTCAAATTCAAGTTTTCCACAGATGATAGAGTATTACCCTCCGAACCTAAGATCTAAAGCATTCTAATTGTAAATTTTGGACACCAAGAGTACATCATAGTCTAATAAAAGATCTCCTTTTGGTCACATTTTTAATTAGTTTAGGAATAGTTTAATTTGAACTCTAATTTATACACTTAGAACCAATAAGATAAAAAACAATACATCAAAATTCTAATTAAATAAAACAAGTAATTCACATCACAAAAAGAACCACATAGTGGGCATTAATAAATGAACTATAAATAAAATACAACACATGCCCTTTGGTCATAATTTCCCTCTAACAAAATTCAAATACACACAATTACATGTTTCCATGGTGACCCTTGTCAATCATCAAAATTCTCATGTGGTCATCTCCAATCCCCCGATGTTGTTTTCGAATATAAATATACTTTGCAGAAATACAATATACCTCCTTCGGCCTCATGGCTGCATTAAAACATCCATGTCAAAATATAAAATATCAATCTAAAATAATCTATATAAAAATTAATGTTATATATATTTACGAATCAACTACGTATTTCTAAAGAACATTTCATCCATATCAAAATGATCACAACCTTAATTTAATTATCAAAGCCTACTCATGGTGATGAAAGTATACCACGTGTCGCAATATATATAAAATTACCATGTTCACAACATATCAATATCAATATAAAAATGTCTCTAATAATCCACATGCACAAAATATGAATCAAAATCAACAACAATGCGATTGCTCTAACCATCTAAGATCAAGCTAAATCAAAAGAGACAACAATAATAAGTCCATAAGTGTTGTCGATAGATTATAATCAAAATCAAAAGGTGTCGAAGGAAGTGGGCACTACACTTTCAATATAATTTTTATGTTTAATTTATAGTAACGCATCAAAAAATTTAGGTACTTAGAGAGAAAGCATGTCAAATAAATTCATAATGTATAAATATTTATAGGAAATTTGAAGGAACAACAATAATGTTAAAAATATGTTTCTTTTTCATAGATGAAGATTTTTTAATTTATTCTTACATTTATTTTAAAACATTCCTCTCTAAAAACAAAATTATTAATTTGACCAAAAACATTGATTCTTGATCAAGTACAATTTTAGTGGAAAATATTTATAATTTGATGAATAGTAGGAATTGCAGAATTTAAATTTGGTAGTTTTATGGCCATGGAAATGCCTAGGTTTCACCTAAAAATTCCACAAACAATATTTTCTATCATGCGAATAAAAGGAATGATAAGAATATTGTTCCAAGTCATAATCTCAGATTATAATAGAACACCACATTAGATTTAAAAAATAGAAGAGCTTAAATACCATATATATGGAAATTCATCATAATCTATAATGCTCAATAGATTACAATATATTGAATTGAATTAATCAATACGAAAGAATAACATATATAGGAGGAGGGAAGAGAAAATACCACCTAAATCAATGGTGAAGAACTACCACTAATTGATACTTTTAGTTAAGTTAACTCTAGAAGATTAGTAAGTTAACTCCACATAACTAAGAAGCTAACTCAACACAACTAAGCAAGTTAACTCCACACAACTAGTACACCTAAGAAAGCTAACCCATCAAGTGTAGCTAACACAAGTGTAAAAATTATCCCGATAAATAAATAGAGGGATAAATAATATCCTACACTAAAACCCTCTCGTAAGAATAGACTAGGTGGGTGAAAAGAAGGTGTGCCATGGAAACAAGGCCCCGATGAGGTACCCACATACAATAATTGGGAAAATTGGACACAAAGAAGGTACCCAAAAAGTAATAACATAAGTAGAGAGAGAAAAATCCTACTGTAAGATATCCTCATAAGCCCATTTCCAAAATCATACAATGTTGAAGAACTTTGTGCTCACTATGGTCCAATCCACTTCTTGATAAAAGAACTCAAAAAACCTTACACTGGGCTTCACAAGAATAACAACATGTAAGGAGACTCATCAATGGAGTGTTGTCAAAATTGTAAAAAACACCAAACATAATTTATCAACTACTACAAATATGTTTACCATTATCTAAAAAACAAGGCAACAAGGCAAGGACATGAGATCAAAATAAATAGGAGTTCCACGATCCAAGAAAATCTAAGGTAACAAGGCAAAGACAAAATTTTCAAGAAGCAAGATCAATCACAAAATATGTGTGTCACGATCCAAGAACAATAACCAAGGCAACAAGGAAAGGACATGAGATCAAAATAAATAGGAGTTCCACAATCCAAGAAAATCTAAGGTAACAAGGAAAGGACATGAAACTTGAAGAAGCAATATCAACACCACACCCTCCCATGGTCTTTGCTAATGTAATGCCCCTGCTCGCATCGACTTTGTATGTTACATCCTTGTCCTTTCGTGTCATCAATGAAGCTTTGAATTGAGCTCCCTTTTCTATTGTTAGGTGATTTTTACCATGTTTCAGTGGTTATTTTTTTAGCACCCATTCTTCTTCTTTTGTCCTTCGTGCTTCGATCTATGGAATTTTCAAGGAATACAAAATTATAAATACAACAAAAATTAAAAATCGTTTTGCAAGAATACGCTAAATATTTTCTACGAAATATCCATTGTGGAGGTGATTAAATTTTTTTGGAAAATTTGGGAGTAACTTTGATGGCCACCTGCCACTTCATTAACTCCTTCTTCAGGCATGTTGGAGTCCTTCTTCTGACTTGGCCGCACTCATTGATTATATTCTGATTTGCAAAGCTTCTTGGTTTCTTGTTTGACTGCCTGTTTATCCTTCTGTGACCGCGTGAGTTTTCCTTTTTGTTGGGCTGCGTGTGGCGTGTGAGAGGCGTTCTTCCTGGTTGCGTGGGCAGAGAGGCCAGCAAAATCTCTGTCATGGCATTTTTGTTCTTCTTCCTGGTTCCTCCCTGCGCGCGTGGGTTTTGATGAAGCTTCAGCGAGTGAGGTAGGCGTGTTTCCTCCATTTTCTTGGGTGCTGCGAGGTGTGTTCTTGCCGGATATCCACAACGCACGACCCGTATCGTTGTTTAGCCAAAGCAAGCAGGCATGTTGCTGAATGGAAGAATCCTTTGAGCGCTCTCCAAAGCAAGCAGGTTGTCCAACTATGTTGTTTTCTGTTCTGTATCAGATGCATCCTCAGATTCGGGTTTCTCCTTCAAGATATGTTTATCAAAATCGACTATGTGGTAGTGAGAGTGTTACCAGGAGACCTGATGAAGTTTATTGCAAAGATTCTCTATTGAAACCTTTCTGCTTGTTTTGCGATGTAACCCATGGAAGAGGATCTCATAAGAGGCGGATCTGCTTTCATATCGAGTTGCGCAATGAAGCAAAGGAATTTGCACACTGAAAGCTCGGCTTCGCAACAACATATAAGGTAGGATAAATGTCTTGTTGCTATGATTCTGACATACTTTCTGCGTTTGATACTGTTGTTGAAGATGGTGTGGGTGTGATTTCACTTTCTGTGGGCGGGGTGTTGTGCCATATTATCTTGATAGTATTGCAATGGGTGCCTTTGGGGCTGGAGAGGGGTGTGTTTATGTTACTTCTACAGTGCTCATAGTATGGATATGTTGAAATGGCTTTATAAACTTACAAGCAAATGTAAAGAGTGTAAAGCCAAACTCCACAACCTTTCGATAGCATCTCCACGCCTATACCAAAGTGGGAGTGTTTGAACAGGGCATTGACGTTCTCCAATGAATTTGAAAAAAGAGATTTTTGTTGCTTGTTGTATCTCAAGTAGTGTCCCGGGCGCATAACCTGTTTTAAGATGGATTTATACTCCTGATCCGGATGCTCAACAAAGTGTTCGATGGTTTGGAAAACTTGAAAGAAATGTGGTCTTTTGGACAAAGAATGATTGCTGGTTGTGGAAAATTGGGTGGGTTGAGACACCTTGAAACTTGGAAAATAATGGAGAATGGACAAGGTCATCAAATGCTTTGTTCACGGCAGTTGGTAGATACATATGCAAAGTGGAAGCAAGCATAATACACCCAAATTATTTGACAAAATTCCCGAGTGAAATATGGCCAAAGGACAAAGCAAGGATCGATGCATGATATGTTTTCGAATGGGTTTGTTGAGGAGGCATAGGAAGTTGAAACAAATCTGAGTAACTTGGGTAAATCCATCTCCTACAACCTTTGCTTCGCCGTGACATCCTTTGGCTAGGTTCTTCTCTGAAAATATCTCCTCCAGCCTTGTGTAGATCACTTGTGTTTGTGGTAAAGACGTATAGGGTATGTGAGTTGGTTGTCGAATCCCACAAGAAGTAAAAGCTCAAGGAAAGCAATAGTTGAGAACAAGTGCATGGAGTCACTTCAATACAACAATGCTCATGAATTGTTTGACAAAAATCCTCTTCAATTGCATGGTCTCATGGATCGTGAATGTGGACCGCTTAGAACTGGTGCACCCGGATTCCAAGATTCTACAGCTTCTTATGCTGACTGCGCAAGAGTCTCAGACGACCTGTTGAAGCTAGAGAAATAGGCAAGATATTTCTACACTTTTCTACTATTATTTTATTTAAAATTATTGTGAAATCGAACCACTTTTCCTTGCATCGATTTGTCAGTTGGATGTCATGATGGGAGATTTCCCTTTTCTTCTTGTTTCTTCTTGTTTTAGCTTTTATCGCTGATGTATGTTGATCGAAAGGATGCGTGTGCCCTCTCCTCAATGGTGTATGTTTCTCTTCTCGAGTGATCGATCTTCCTTTATATATATATATATATATTCTCTATGATAGAGTTCCGAGCTTATTATTTGTTCCAAATAGTTTTTAGCAATATCAGTATATTGTAAGCGTGCAATAACTATGAAGTTCCTTCCTATCAACCAAGGTTGTTCCTTCTTTGTCTTTTGACATATATTGTTAATGATCTCTCAAGCCACCTAACAACCCTTTTGGCATCGAAAAGGAAAGGTTGCAGGATTAGTGTAATCAACGCTTGGACTATTTCAGGTTAGAGATTCGGTGTTAAAACTTTTAGAATGTTTTAGTTTGCATGCATCGTGTTTCAACCTCGAGTGTTTAGACTCCTACGTAGCTTCAGCCTGGTTCCTAGGTTTTATAGCCATTCTTAGGAGGTACTTTGACTACCCCCTTCATCTTGAATCGTAACTAGTTTTTTTATTTAGCTATGTTCGAGGTCTTAATTGTGCAACTCTAGTACCCCCGCTATTTCTGGAATTATTTTTGGTCTTCTTCCCTCTCGAAGATTGTTGGTGAAATAATCTAGTCTTCTAACTTGTGTTTCCTCCCATTTATTATGACTGTGTTGTTAATTAGGATTGGACAGCTTATATGCACATATGTACCTTAATGTTTTGTGATGAAAATTGCCTTGAATGTTGTCAACCTTGGGAAAATATTTCTTGCAATCAATAGTATGATGGAGCTATAGCAGAAGGAGTTGTTTTGATAATGGAACTTAGTAGTTTATGTTGTACCTTTGTTTGAACGGTTGTTTATGTTACCAAGGGTTGCCTTAAAAATATTGTTGTTTTGGGAAATAGGAAATTTATTTTAAATTAACTGAACTCTAATAATTGATGTGGAGTGTTGTAAATTTTTAGGTTATAAAAGTTGTTGATGACATTTTCGTATACTCTTGGTTGACGGACTCTTTTTCTTCTCTCGCGTGATTGCTACTAGCCTACAAGGCATTGGCCTTCTTGAATGATTGGGAAATCTCTTGGAGTTAGTGGCCAAAACTAGTTTACTTTGCTTATGCTTCGAAACTTATGTTGTGTGGATACTCTATGTGATTTTAGTTTGAAACTCATTTATACATGGCTTTTTTGTGTTAATTCTTGAAACCATGGTTTCCTTTTCTTGGGCCGATCAACTCTTGTTCTTCTAGAAATATAATATTATAACCTATGCATTTGGTACCTGTGATAAAATTCTGGATGGTTGGTACTTTATATCAAATCGCACTCTTGTGATTGTTATTTAATTATTTACTTGGTGGGAATCCTGCTTTGTTAGATTGGTTATTTCTCCTTATAGGGCCAAGGGCCTTTCTCTTTCAGTTGTTATATTTTCGTTGTCTTTACTCCTAACGGAAGTACATGGTCTTCTTCCTTGTTTGGCATGGTGGAAACTTATTATAACTTGAAGTGTTGATAGTGTTTAGAGGTTTGACCCAAATTCTTGTAATAAAGTGCTTCTTTTCATGGTATTGATAGATAACAGTTATGGTGGGTTTGTGTAGCCTTATCTTGCTCAGTTCTCGTGAACTGACTCTTGTAGAAAATTTGTTGTAGATGGATTTTGCATGTAGATGAGGGATAGACTTGTAGACTTTTGTCATCAACCTCAGTTGAGAAGTTCCTTTGCTCGAAACCTTTTTTTTATGTTGTTCAACTATTGTTAACGTCCAAAGGGAAAGTTTAAAAGAGGATTAATGTCTTAGTATAAAGTATTGTGGACTTTGTCATCTGAACTTTGGAAACCTTGTATTGTTTGACCATCTTTGAAATTATAAGAAAATTTGGTTATTGTTGTTGAGTGACTTTGTTGGAGTATCGTATTTTAAGAATTGATGTAATCTTGTTTTGTTCTCAAATGAGTGTTGCTACAACTTTGCCTTGAGAATAAATTTTGAGTTAAACCTCGATATGACTTAGTAATAAAGTGTCATAAGTAAACTAACATAGGATTGTTTAATACTTCCGAAGTTAAATTAAAAGTTGTATTCAAATAAAGTAACGTAGGGTCACCAACTCGAGAGCAAGAAATTCTTTAAGTAATCAAGGGCAAGACTATCATCATAGTAAACTTTATAACATGATAACCCTAGCTCCTCTAGTGAACATTATTCCTTTTATGGTGAAATTTGTAAAATGACCCTAAGGTGAAATGAATTGTTAGTTGTTTGAAGATGATAAGATTTAATAAGCCAGAGAAAACAAATTGAGACCTCACCATCTTTCTCACCACCATTTGGAAAGTAAATTTTTACTCCTTGTTAATACTTTTAGCGAAGCCTAAGTAAAGTTGTTGATAATTTTGTTAAGAGCCCTAGCTTCAATTAAATACTGGCAATAACTAATGAGGTCCTAAAGATGTTTCATCTCGACCTTCTCCCTCTAACCCTTTTCAAGGCACCTTGTATCTCTTCTCTTAAGTGTGTTGAACTTAAAACCATGTTGTCTTGTGGGCAAGAACGAATCTTAGTAGCGTTAGTGGTGAGCAGATGGCCTTGTGGAATTTAAATACTCCTTTTCTTGATAAACGAATTAAGCAAATAAATGTCATAATAGAGAAGATTTAAAGATAATTACTCAGTGTCAAAGGAATAAACTTAGCTTGGCAAGTTGAATTATACGAATCATATCTTGAGCCTCCTTGAAAACGTAAGCTAAGAATCGTAAGATGTCCTTTAAAATAAATAACCCTCAAGAATATCTCATTGTGGTTGGCCCTAACTGTAAGTGTGTTCTGTGATTGGACTTCTATGTTGTCTTGTCAAAAGAAAAAAAAAATGTATTATCCTTTTGGGTGTGAACGTTTCCGTGCTGACCTTGTGGCCATCCTCGTAAAAGTGGTTCACAAAGTTAGTTGTCAGAACTTTGTGACGACACTGTTGTGTCATGTTATATGTGGAAGCAAAGTCAAAAAAAAATTATCCTGTCTTTTACTGTGTTGTTTGTGTGTGTGATTTTTGGGTCGTTACACTTGGTATCAGAGCATAGGTTCATGCTCTCGAACCTATGGGCCGGATTGGTGTTGTATGGTGATGTTACATGATGGTGATGGTGTTACATGATATTGTTTCATGGATGATGATGATGTTGCATGATGATGATTTATATTGGAAGAGTAATGTGCTTTAAGCGTGATGTGATTATTGTCGTAATTGTGATATTGTGAACGCACATGATGTATATGTCACCTTGTGCATGTTTGTGATCATGTTGATATGTTGGGGATGGGAGTATTCTCTCTCTCTTCTTGTGGATTCTATGAAGAGTTCATGTGTGAATTATTTTTGTGATGTGTGAAAAGAATTATAATGTGGATGACATAGTGTTGGAGCATTGTGGCATATTGTGGTATGTAGGTGTATCAATGTGTTGTATGACTAGATTGATGTTAAAAGAAATGAGTCAGATCATGATGTTTTTACCATGTTTTGAAGAAATGTGTGTACCACCTTGTTATGTAGAATGGATGTTATGTTGAGATGTACTATGTTCATCGTATGTATGATTTGTGTGCAAATATGTAATGCTTCATGTTGTGATTTAGGTCATACGATGAGTGTATGAACCCTATCATATAGTGATTGCACTTTGGGTGCAGAATGTGGTAAAGTGATGTGTTACACTTAAAGTGAATGTATGATCGTGATCTACCCTGTATATGTACCATATGTAAGACGTTATGGTAGTTATGTGTGTGCCACCATTATGTTAGTGATGTTGTTGTATGTTATGTTGTGAACCTTACGCTAACCGACCCTAAAGGGAATCGGTAAAGTGTGTTTCTAGAGTGAGGAATGGTGTACCATTGACCAATCAATAGAGCCAACCTTAGGCTTAGTAGATGGTGGACCATGATTCTTTCCTCTCTCTCTCTTTATGTGGTTGTTTTATGGGTACAACCTTAGTGTATCTATGACTATGTTTAGCCTTGTAGAAGTGGTGGCGGGATGATTCAGATAGAGGTGATGAAATTGTACTATTGATGTTTTATTTTGTGAGCTGAGGCTCGATGTTCCGAGTGCTAGCAACTCGTTGAGTACCCCTTGGTGGCTAATAAGGCCACACAGTTATCGTAATGTGACATTATTATAAGTTGATTTTATTCGTAAATTGAGCTTTTTACTTTATTTGTAAGGACCAGCAGCTTTTCTTGATTGCCATGCTTTACAATTTTGGGCATTTCCTTGGTTTGTGGCACTAACATGGGGATTTTGATACTAACTATGGCTATTTGGCCATTTATTTTGCTTGAATTTGGGTCTTCTTTTAAATTTGGAATTTTACCGCCTTGCCCAAGGCTTGTACTTTGCCACTGGCACTTTGATTGGATTGTTATGCTGGTTCTATTGTCGTGATGTGTGGAATAGGGTCATGGGATGCACCATGAAATGGTTGGACCTATGGACCCGCTTCATTGTATGGGGTACGCCCCAAGGAGTTACAGATAACTAGCGGGTTGTTGAACCACGCATTATTATGTCACTTGGGTTAGGAGTGTTCGAACTCTATGTGTCTTAGGCCATAGGGTCAACCGGCCTCCTTGAGGGAGGCATAAGAGTTTGAGGGAGGCATAAGAGACTTGAGGGAGGCATAAGAGTTTGAGGGAGGCATAAGAGACTTGAGGGAGGCATAAGAGTTTGAGGGAGGCATAAGAGACTTGAGGGAGGCATAAGAGTTTGAGGGAGGCTTATGATATTTGTCTGTATGGTTGATGTTTCAGGATATATGTTGAGTTATTGTGATGTTTGGTAGTGGTCTTTTGATGTATGTGTTACTCATGTCAGATGGATATGTGTTGTGATGTTGTGGATATGTCATTGATTCCTCAGTGGACACTATGTACCTATAGCATTTGTTTGGTGTTATGTGAATTTTTCATCGATGCAAATTGAGGAAATGTCCGTGGATCAGTAGTACTCTTTTGTTTGAGTATTTTGTATGTCACCATCATCGATGTGTGACGAGTACTATGTTATGTGGGTTCAGTGCCTATTCTATTCCGTATTTGAGTAACCTTTTGTGGTGTAATACAATCTTGAAGTATATACTTGTGTTCTGTCAATCAGAGTGTCTTGTGAACCTGATAGGGTGTTGTGTTAGTAGTTCATGTTGGGCACCCACAATAAGGAATAAACCAAAACTCTTCAATGATGAAATTTTAAAGAAATTAAACTAAGAATAATGTTAATGGAAAGAGACTAATGAAATAACAAACAAGAGGGAACTGCCAATCTTCACAGAACCTTGAAAGTTAAAATTTCTACCAAATGTTCCTAAGGCTACTTTGTGACCGTGCTTTAATCAACTAAAATTTTAAACCATAGGGTGTAATTTATCCTTTACATGTTATTGGTTATGTGTCATTTTTTTCCTTCAGTGTTATGTCGCATCGAGGACGATGCTTTCGTAAGGGGAGCGAGAATGTAATGCCCTCGTTTGACATCGACTTTCGTCCATTTACATCCTTGTCCTTTTCAACGTGTCATTGAATGCTGAATTGAATTTCCTTTTCTCCCTCAAGTGGGTGATTTTACAACTTTTTTCATTCTGATTATTATTTTTTAGCAATTTTCTCCTTTCTTCTTCTTTCATCTTCACCCTCTTTGCTTTATGCTTGATCTATGTAATTTTCGAGAACACGAAAATTATAAATACAAAAAAACGTTTTGCAAGGAATACGCTAAATCTTTTCTATGAAATATCCATTGTGGAGGTGATTAAACTTTTTTTGGAAAATTTGGGAGTAACTTTGATGGCCACCTGCCACTTCATTAACTCCTTCTTCTAGGCATGTTGGAGTCCTTCTTGCTGGTGGCCGCACCTCATTTATTATTTTTGATTTGCAAATCTTCTTGGTTTCTTGTTTGACTGCCTGTTTATCCTTCTCTGACCGCGTGAGATTTCCTTTTTTTGGACTGCGTGTGGCATGTGAGAGGCGTTCTTCACTGGTTACATGGGTAGAGAGGCTAGCAAAACTTCCACATGGCATTTTTGTTCTTCTTCTTCACGTTCAGGCCCTGCGCGCGTGGGTTTTATATGAAGCTTTAGCGAGTGAGGTAGGTGTGTTTCTCCAGCCATGAAGAGGATCTTCCTCTGTCTTTCACCGTACTCGAGATTCGTTCTTCTTGAAGTCTTATGTCAATCCACTTCAATGGTAATGTCTTTAATAATAGCTAATTTAGCTAGCAAGAGCATGTTGCAGATGTTATTACAAGAAGAAAGCCTTTGCGAGCGCTCCAACAAGCAAGCAGTTGTCCAACTATGTTGTTTTCTGTTCTGTATCAAATGCATCCTCAGATTCAGGTTTCTCCTTCAAGATATGTTTATCAAAATCGACTATGTGATAGTGAGAGTGTTACCAGGAGACCTGATGAAGTTTATTGCAAGGATTCTCTATTGAAACCTTTCTACTTGTTTTACGATGTAACCCATGAAAGGGATCTCATAAGAGCGCGGATCTTTTCTTATCGTCGCAGTTGCAAGATGAAAGGAATATCACCCACATGGGCTTGCAACATATAAGGTAGGAAAGTCTGATGTAAAGGTTGCTATTCGATTAGCGTACTTTCTGCTTTGATACTCACAGTTGTTGAAGATGCTTTGTGGGTGTGATTTCACTTTTCGTGAGGCGGGGTGTTGTGCCATATTATCTTGATATAGTATTGCAGATGGGTGCCTTTCGGTAAGATGGAGAGTGTTTGTGTCTACTTACGAGGCTCTAGGTGGTATGGATATGTTGAAATGGCTTTATAAACTTACAAGAAAATGCAAAGAGTAGGTGTAAAGCCAAACTCCACAACCTTTGATAGCATCTCCATGCCTATACCAAAGTGGGAGTGTTTGAATAGGGCATGGACATTCTCCAATGCATTTGAAAAAAGAGATTTTTGTTGCTTGTTGTATCTGCTTAGTGTCTCAAGGCGCATAACATTCTTAAGACGGATTTATAATCTCCTGATCCGGATGCTCAACAAAGTGTTTGGATGGTTTGGCAAAACTTGAAAGAAATGTGGTCTTTTGACACAGCATGATTGTTGGTTGTGGACAAATTGGGTGGGTTGAGACACCTTGGAAACTTGGAAAATAATGGAGAAGGGACAAGGCTGTGTCAAATGCTTTGTTTTCCGGTGCGTTGGTAGATACATATGCAAAGTGGAAGCAAGCATAAGACACCCAAACTATTTGACAAAATGCAAAAGTGAAATATGGCCAAATTAATGACAACAAGGATTGCATGCTATGTTTTGAATGGGTTTGTTGAGGAGGCATAGGAAGTTGAAATAAATCTGAGTAACTTGGGTAAATCCATCTCCTACAACCTTTGCTTCCATGACATCCTTGCTAGGTTCTTCTATGAAAATATCTCCTCGAGCCTTATGTAGATCACTTGTGTTTGTGGTATAAGCACGTATAGGGTATGTGAGTTGGTTATCGAATCCCACAAGAAGTAAAAGCTCAAGGAAAGAAATAGTTGAGTATAAGTGCATGGAGTCACTTGAATACAACAATGCTCGTGAAATGTTTGAAAAAATCCTCTTCAATTGCATGGTCTCGCGGATCATGAATGTTAACCACTTAGAACTCAGTGCACCCTTCCCAAAGATTCGACAGCTTCTTATGCTTGACCGTGGCGGAGTCAGACGACTGATGCTGAATCGAGAAACAGGAAAGATATTTCTACACTTTTCTACTCTTGTTATTTTATTTAAAATTATTGTGAAATCGAACCACTTTTCCTTGCATTTAATTGTCAGTTGATGTCATGATGGGATATTTCCCTTTCTTCTTGCTTTATTCTTGTTTTAGCTTTTATCATTGATGTATGTTGATCGAAAGGATGCATGTGCCCTCTCCTCTGGGTGTTATGTTTCTCTTGCTCGAGTGATCGATCTTCCTTTATATATATATATACTCTTCTCTACGATAGAGTTCCAGTTATTATTTGTTCCAGCTAGTTTTTAGCAGTCGTTATTGTAAGCGTGCAATAACTATGAAGTTCCTTCCTATCAACCAAGGTTGTCCTTCCTTTTCTTTTGACATATATTGTTAATGATCTCTCAAGCCACCTAACAACCCTTTTGGCATCGAAAAGGAAAGGTTGTAGGATTAGTGTAATCAACGCTTGGACTATTTCAGGTTAGAGATTCGGTGTTAAAACTTTTAGAATGTTTTAGTTTGCATGCATCGTGTTTCAACCTCGAGTGTTTAGACTCCTACGTAGCTTCAGCCTGGTTCCTAGGTTTTATAGCCATTCTTAGGAGGTACTTTGACTCCCCCTTCATCTTGAATCGTAACTAGTTTTTTTATTTAGCTATGTTCGAGGTCTTAATTGTGCAACTCTAGTACCCCGCTATTTCTAGAATTATTTTTGGTCTTCTTCCCTCTAAGATTGTTGGTGAAATAATCTAGTCTTCTAACTTGTGTTTCCTCCCATTTATTATGACTGTGTTGTTAATTAGGATTGATAGCTTATATGCACATATGTACCTTAATGTTTTGTGATGAAAATTGCTTGAATGTTGTCAACCTTGGGAAAATATTTCTTCCAATCAATAGTATGATGGAGCTATAACAGAGAAGGAGTTGCTTTGATAATGGAACTTAGTAGTTTATGTTGTACCTTTGTTTGAACGGTTGTTTATGTTACCAAGGGTTGCCTTAAAAATATTGTTGTTTTGGGAAATAGGAAATTTATTTTAAATTAACTGAACTCTAATAATTGATGTGGAGTGTTGTAAATTTTTAGGGTTATAAAATTTGTTGATGACATTTTCATATACTCTTGGTTGACGGACTCTTTTTCTTCTCTCGCGTGATTGCTACTAGCCTACAAGGCATTGGCCTTCTTGAATGATTGGGAAATCTCTTGGAGTTAGTGGCCAAAACTAGTTTACTTTGCTTATGCTTCGAAACTTATGTTGTGTGGATACTCTATGTGATTTCAGGTTTGAAACTCATTTATACATGGCTTTTTGTGTTAATTCTTGGAAACCGTGGTTTCCCTTTTCTTGGGCCGATCAACTCTTGTTCTTCTAGAAATATAATATTATAACCTATGCATTTGGTACCTGTGATAAAATTCTGGATGGTTGGTACTTTATATCAAATCGCACTCTTGTGATTGTTATTTAATTATTTACTTGGTGGGAATCCTACTTTGTTAGATTGGTTATTTCTCCTTATAGGGCCAAGGGCCTTTCTCTTTCGGTTGTTATATTTTCATTGTCTTTACTCCTAACGGAAGTACATGGTCTTCTTCCTTGTTTGGCATGGTGGAAACTTATTATAACTTGAAGTGTTGATAGTGTTTAGAGGTTTGACCCAAATTTCTGTAATAAAGTGCTTCTTTTCATGGTATTGATAGATAACAGTTATGGTGGGTTTGTGTAGCCTTATCTTGCTCAGTTCTCGTGAACTGACTCTTGTAGAAAATTTTTGCAGATGGATTTTGCATGTAGATGAGGGATAGATTTGTAGACTTTTGTCATCAACCTCAGTTGAGAAGTTCCTTTGCTCGAAACCTTTTTTATGTTGTTCAACTATTGTTAACGTCCAGTGGAAAGTTTAAAAGAGGATTAATGTCTTAGTATAAAGTATTGTGGACTTTGTCATCTGAACTTTGGAAACCTTGTATTGTTTGACCATCATTGAAATTATAAGAAAATTTGGTTATTGTTGTTGAGTGACTTTGTTGGAGCATCAATATTTTAAGAATTGATGTAATCTTGTTTTGTTCTTGTAAATGAGTGTTGCTACAACCTTGCCTTGAGAATAAATTTTGAGTTAAACCTTGCTATGACTTAGTAATAAAGTGTCATAAGTAAACTAACATAGGATTGTTTAATACTTCTGGAAGTTAAATTAAAAGTTGTATTCAAATAAAGTAACGTAGGGGTCACCAACTTGAGAGCAAGAAATTCTTTAAGTAATCAAGGGCAAGACTATCATTGCAGGTAAACTTTATAACATGATAACCCTAGCTCCTCTAGTGAACATTATTCCTTTTATGGTGAAATTTGTAAAATGACCCTAAGATAAAATGAATTGTTAGTTGTTTGAAGATGATAAGATTTAATAAGCCAGAGAAAACAAATTGGAGACCTCACCATCTTTCTCACCACCATTTGGAAAGTAAATTTTTACTCCTTGTTAATACTTTTAGCGAAGCCTAAGTAAAGTTGTTGATAATTCTGGTTAAGAGCCCTAGCTTCAATTAAATATTGGTAATAACTAATGAGGTCCTAAAGATGTTTCATCTCGACCTTCTCCCTCTAACCCTTTTCAAGGCACCTTGTATCTCTTCTCTTAAGTGTGTTGAACTTAAAACCATGTTGACTTGTGGGCAAGAACGAATCTTAGTAGCGTTAGTGGTGAGCAGATGGCCTTGTGTGGAATTTAAATACTCCTTTTCTTGATAAACAAATTAAGAAAATAAATGTCATAATATAGAAGATTTAAAGATAATTACTCAAAGTGTCAAAGGAATAAACTTGGCTTGGCAAGTGAATTATACGGATCATATCTTGAGCCTCCTTGAAAACGTAAGCTAAGAATAAGATGTCCCTTTAAAATAAATAACCCTCAATAATATATCATTGTGGTTGGCCCTAATTGTAAGTGTGTTACGTGATTGGACTTTTATGTTGTCTTGTCAAAAAGAAAAAAAATGTATTATCGTTTTGGGTGTGCATGTTTCCGTCTGACCTTGTGGTCATCCCCGTAACAAGTGGTTCCCGAGTTGGTTGTAACTTTGTCACGACACTTTGTGTCATGTTATATGTGGAAGCAAGTCAAAAACAAAATATCACGTCTTTTCTTGTGTTGTTCATGTGTGAATTTTTGGTTCGTTACAGCTAAATGAGTAGAGTGATACAAAAAAAATTTGTATGAGTTTCTAATAACAATTACTCAAACACTTACAAAATAACAACAGGGGATTCACCAGAATATCTCCCCCATAAGAAATATTGTCAACATTCCGAAAGAAGTGTCGAAAATATATATCCAAAATATCTTAACAAACAAGAGATATTTAAATGTATACACCCATAGATATAAGAATGCAACACCTAAAAGTTTAGGACATCGGGCTCAATGAAATTACATCCATAAATGATTACAAAACCCTCCCAAATTTGACACTTTATAATTCAGTCCATGTAAATATTAAAATTAGTAATAATAACTTTTCATTTAAAATATGTGTATAAAAATTTCACCAAGGCGTAGATCTTAAAAAAATACACAATTTCACAATAAAAATCACCTTAATCCAAGCTACGAATCAAAAGTTATAAGCTCTATAATGTTTTGTTATTAAAATAATATTTTAATGTTGATGTTTATTTTGTAAAGGTACACGTGACTCACAAATTTTGAAACTCTAAAAGAATGCAGCCACACGATACAAGCTTGGAAGCAAATGGTAAAATCCTGCGCCCAAAACCTAAATGTCCAGAGGGTAAATCATTGCAGTTAGAGGGTACACGTCAATATTAAATGGATAAATTAATGCACCCCGAGGGTAAAAATATGCATTTAGTGGATAAAAGATTGCATCCAAAACATAAATATCTAGTGGATAAACGAATGCATCTGGAAGGTACACAATTATATCCAATGAATAAAAGAATGTACCTAGAAGGTACAGATCTGTGTCCAGATGGATAAAAGATTGCATCAAAACAATGAATATCCATAGGGTAAAAAAATGCGGTAGGTAGGTAAGTTTGAGATTTTGGTGTGACAAAAATCGTAACATGGTATCGAGCCAAATAGTTAAGCACGCACAACCTAGAGTAGTAATGTGATGGGTGACCTCCCGGGAAGTCCTGATGTCGTTGCCTCCTAATGTTGTTGGACTTAATTTGGTGAATACATGGTGGGCCCGGGATTCATGTGGTTACATCTGGATCCATCATGTGGGGGTGTGTTGGCATACAACTAGTTAATAGGATGGGATCCATCTCCACCATTAGTTCAAGATTTTGGTGTGACAAAAATCGTAACATGGTATCGAGTTAGGAAATTAAGCGTGTCGATTTGGAGTAAAGCGGGATGGGTGACCTCCGGGAAGTCCCGATGTTGTTTCCTCCTAATATTGTTAGACATAATTTCGTGAATACATGGTGGGTCTAGGGCTCACGTGGTTGCATCTGGCTTTATTGTGTGGGAGTGTGTTGGCATAGCACCTAGTTAACATGATGAGATCCCTCTCCACCACATGTTTGACCTTATGGTGTGCCAACAAGTTGTGTAACTCTAATACCATGAAAGGAACAATAAGAATATTGTTCCAAGCTACGATCTCGAGATGATAATAACACACCACATTATATTTACAAAAAAGAAGAGCTAAAATACCATATATGGAAAGCCATCATAATCCATAATGTTCAATACATTACAATACAATGACTTTAATTACTCAATAAGAAAGATTACATATAAGAGGATGGAAGTGCAACTACTACCTAAATTAGTGGTGAAGAACTATCACTAGCGATAGTGGTAGTTAAGTTAACTCTAGAAGACTAGTAAGTTAACTCCACATAAGCGAGAAATTAATTCAACACAACTAGCAAGCTAACTCCACACAACTAGTACACCTAAGAAAGCTAACCCAACAAGTGTAGCTAACACAAGTGTAAAAATTATCCTAATAAGTAATAACCTACACTAACAACAAATAGATAATGAATCTACTATCCCAACGTATATTTTTGATTGAGTCACTATGTGATCGATGGGACGAGGATTTTAAAACAATCGTGGATCACCAAGAAATATATGGAACCTTATTAGTCCTTCGGGCTCGTTCACCTACATGTATGGGATTTTTATGGAAATTTTATTAAATTTTCCTTGTGTGTGTGTGTGTGTGTGTGTGTGTCTACATAGATATAGATTGTAAATGTAGAATCGGTAAACATTAAACAAAGTTCAAAGGTTTTTTTCATCTTTTCGGATATCCAATTTGTGAATTTGTGAAGTAGTAGAAATGGATTCAACAAATCAGCATATTACAATTTTCTTACCAAAATAAAAATCAAATAAGACAAGGTCTTCTCGGCTACAACATTACAATTTACATCCTACAAGCACTTATTGTAGGTAAGTCTATTTAAAACCTGTTTTCTTTCATGTCGCATTGCTTTATCTACTTTTTAAAGTTATTTATGTAATTTTTTGATTTTATGGTATCGTGAATTTCATGACACAATAATTCCTTAGTCAATTTTCATCTCATAGCTCATCGAATTCAAAAAATTTCCTTACAAGATTTAAGAAAATTACAAATAAATACGGAAGATCGGGAATAAAAAATTTCAACCCCTCTTACTAGTGGTATTGGGATTTGAAAAATAACATCTTATTTTGAGAAACCATCTAAGGAATCACATCTTTCTCAACAGGTGGAAAACAAACAAGGGATATTGATTGCATTCAAAATGAAACTCGGAATGAGTTCATTTTTAGTTGATGAATGATGTTATCAATTATTATGATAATCAAATGTCTCCGTTGAACACATTACATTGAATGAAGTTGAAAGCGCATCACGTTATCCATTAAATGAATTTGAAATTGCATCACCTACTCCGTTGAATGAAGTTATTACTACATCAGATTCTCAACTAATGGTTGGAGGTAAAACTTCTAGAACTCAATGAAATTTAAATCCCACCATGCAAAATACTCAGGAACACCTATTTCTGAAGAAAAGAGAAAGGAATTAAAATGGGACTTGAGAAGGAGTTTTAGGTTAGAGTGGGTTTCTAAGTATCCATTTATTAAACCTCTTGAAATGAGAATAAAGCTAAACGCCCCAAAGAATACAAATGTACAATCTTTAGTAGTCAATATATCACGGACAAGAAAATCTAAATTAAGTTAGATACTATTGAGAAACATGTAAGAAATATATATGAAAATAAAACTTTAGATTAAGTTACAAAGAATTTTTTCTTAATGGAAAATTACAGATGATTATTTGCATATTAGCTATGAAAAATAATTTTAAGATCACAAGAGAACTGAAAGAAAAGTTACAGACTAATAGAGGGATAATTACATTTGTAGTGTCCACTTCCCTTCAACACTTATTCTATATTTTGATCTCGATTACTATTGGTTACATACATGAATATTATTGTATCATTTTCACTTAGCATGATGATTAGATGAAAAGATACTTTTACTATTGATGGATTTTGATTCATAGTATGATTTGTGTAGATTTCTTAGAGAGAAATTTTATATTGATGATGATGTGTTGTTGACATATTTATATATTTATGACATTTGATATTTTCATCATATTGAGTAGGATTTAGTAGTGAACTAATCTTGTGATCTTATTGGTATTGATGAAATATAGAATTGAGATGTTGTTGGAATTTTAAAATAGTAACATTATTTTCCTAGATGATGATTTAATTTATGTATGGATGATTGTTGACTTATATGCATATATTTTATCTTGGATGTTTTGATGCGGCCATGAGGCCGAAAGAGGTATTGTGTGTTTTACAGGTGATTATATCACAACAATCAAAGGGGGATTGGAGACCAACCACAATGGAATACTTGGGTGGACACAACAATGGTAACCATGACAACTTGTGTTATGTTTTTCATGTGTTATATTTGTTATTAGGGGGTATCCACGATGGGAATTAGCTCCAATTGTGACAAAGGGGTTTGTGTGTTGTTCTTTTCTTTTCCTTTATTTAATTTTAGAGTATGTGATTTTATGGTGATGTAATTCCCTTTTATCATTAATTAATTTGTGTCTAGATTAGTAAATTAATCATGTTACTAAACTAATTATGGATGGGACAAAAATAAGTCATTTATTAGATTAGATGGTTCTTTGGTTTATGTGTTTTAAGTTGAGTGTATGTGATCTTGAGTGTTGTACACTCTACCTCTCCTTAGAAATTCGGATTTGGCCTTAAGGGCCAATTTTGGAGGCTTGTGGGACAAGTTAAAATTGTCCCACACCTCTTAATTTATTATACCAACTGTACCTATGGGTTAGGGGGTCAAAAATAGACCCCATTATGTTTTTGGAGGGAAAAAGGTTATATTTAATTTCACTTTCTTACATGTGTTTAATGTTTTCCTAAAAGGATATGAGTTGGAGTGGTGTGTGTAAGAGGTTTGTCATACCTCTCAACCACCCATTTAACATGTCTTGGGGTATGGGTTTGACTTGAGTGATGTGGGGTGGAGAAGAAATTTTGTGGCATCGTACATGGAGCCGCATAATCTCCTTCTTCCACTTTTCTATTTATTGGAATTATTGGAAAGTATTTGGGGTTACTTGCTTATTTTGGATCTTGGATTTTGGGGAATGCTTACTTGTTGGAGTTGAAGGGAGCTTGGTTTCTTGAGTTTGAAATATTTTGGGACTTTCTTGAAAAGTGGAGCTTTACCATGGCAAGGTAGGATCTTGCACTCTTATTTTCTTCTTGTTTTCTTGTATGTTATGTGTTGTATGGATTTGTGTTCTTGCTTGAAGTGTTGGGTAGTAAATTGACTTTAGGTTGTGTTGAGATGGTGAAATGGGGATGAAATATGTTGGGAGGCATAAGAGAATCTATATTTGTTTATGAGGAAGCGGGTTTTGGATGCCCCACCTTATTCTATATGTTATTTTGTATATTGTAGGAGCCATAAGAGTGAGGCGACATAAGAAAAATATATTTGATGTTGTGGGGAGGCATAAGATATTTGGGGGTTGATTGTGTTTTGGAGGATTTTTGCGTGGGCATCCAAACCCTTCGGAGGCACAAGGGTATCCCCATATTAATATCTCTACTTGGCTTATTTTAGAGCCATTTTTTCGGGAAGTTGTTGTGCTTAAAAATGAGTGTTTTTGTGTGGTTATTTTTCTCATGTGTTTTTCTTGAAAGTAAGTGTGGAAGCATTGTATAGTTGTCATGTGTTTGATCCATCCATTATTTCCTTGTGATTTGGGCTCGGGGGCCAATGAGAAGAATTGCTTCTTCTTATCATTGGAGTTTTGGTTGGGTGGAGAGTGTTGTCTCTCCCCCATTTTTGGTGGTTGTGATAAGGTTATTAAATATGGATCCGTGTTGGATATTTTATACTTGGAGCGGTTTTATTGTAGAAAACAAACATTCCTCTATTGTACTTACCTTCTTGTAAAATTCCCATTTCAAGTAAAAGATATATTGTATTGCGTTTGAAACAAAAGTTTTATTTATAATTGGGCATTAGGGTTCTAATGTATGTGGGAATGAAATGATTTTTAGTGAAACAAGTTTGATAAAATGGAAATGAAGTTGAAAGAGAAACAATTTTAGTGAGTTAAGTTTTTGTATAATGGAATTTAGATTGAAAGGAAAACTACTTAGTCCTCATTTTAGTTGGTTTGTTGTCTCAAATGGGTGTGTATTTCTTATTGGAAAATTAGTAGTTCTTATTTTAAAACTATGAGAAATCTTGTTATAATTGCTTGTGAGAATGGTTGCAAATTTGTATTTTGTAAAAGTAAAGAAATAGTTATTCCCATTGTATTACATGGAAGACATAGGGTAGTGAAATATATTATATTTGTTCATTCCCTTATAGTGGTTGAAAGAAATTTTAAGCTTTATATGTGTAGATGGAAAGAACTTAAATTTTCTTTGTCTTTTTCTTGGTTAATAAAAATAGATTAATTCCTAATACTAGGGGAGAAAAGAAATTACTTATTTTCAACTTAGGCCTTAGCCTCATTGGAATGTGTAAATTCATTATTAAGTTATTGTAAAATTACTTATAAACCCAATGTAACTTGATGTAACAACAAGTGAAGTTTGGATTGAATTTAAAATTCTTATCGCAAAAAAATTATCAAATTTTAAGTGTGAGATTAAGTTAGTTAAAAATATAACTATCATTACTCCTTAACAATAGTACTAATGTTAAAATAATATTAATATATATATATATATATATATATATATATATATATATAAAGAAAATTTTATATTAAATAAATGTGAAACGAATCCAATGAATGTTTTATGTTTAACCAAAAACAAAATAAAATGAAACCTAAGGCCGTGGCACAGACATAAGGGTTTTTACAAGAATGGTGCCACGACCTATATGCATAGAGTAAGGGAAATGGTGGAGGGTGGGTTTGGAAACCCCTCCCCCAAATAGTTTTAATACACTCAAACCCCAATAGGGGTATCCACGTTGACTCCGATGACTATGTTTTCCTTTGATGTGGCACGCAGATTTTCAAAACCAATACTCAATTTGAACCCTCCTAAAATTCAATTGTATATATATATATATATATATATATATTTCTTCTACCCAAAAAATGAAAACATATACCAAATTTAAATATATTTCAATATGGGCAAAACCCATGTGCCCATTTAGAAAAATGCTAAATAATGAAATTAATAAAATAAATAACCACATTCAAATCTTATGTAGGGAAATAAATAAAACAAGAAAATAGATGAAGCATATGTATCCATTCAAAATATATGAATGGCCTCTAATACTTCCTCCTTCCTTCACCAATCCGCAAAACAAAACAAAAAATAATAATCAAAAAAGAGAAAGAAGTCTTTCATAAGTAGAGTTAGGGTTAGTAGAATCCCTTGATCTTGTGGCCCCAAATGAATCCATCCAATGTATGAGATTGATCCTTACAAAAAGTAAGTTGGGAGTGGGTGAGATAATTTTTAAAAAAATATATATAAAATGCATGGGTTGACTTTTGGGGGTCCACTTTATTTGTGTAAGGGGTGGGATTATTATTCTAACCTTTGGGCTGAATTAAGGACCTTGTTATTTGTTTTAGGCCTTATCACCTTGTGGGTTTATTATAACCTTAGTATTTAATTAAATAGACCCCTTTACCCTGGGATTAATTTGTGCAAGTTTAACTATAGTGGAATTTAAATGTTTATCAAAATAACATTTAGAGGGAACCTAAACCATGCCTTAGACTAAGTTATTAAAATGTAATGAGAGAGTTTTATTATTTATTATAATGGGGATTAAAAATAGGAAATTTATATTATTAATTTAAAGTAACTTAGAAACAAGAATGTGACAACTATTATTTTGAAACCCTTTTATGAACACACTTCTAAAAAAATTAATCCATAATTTTTTAGCTTGCCTAGGTTGATCTTGGGTTTCTGTGGGAAAATTTAGTAGGTGTTACACTTGGTATCAGAGCCATGGGTTCAAATCTTAGACCCTTGGGCACACTTGAAAACATGAGACATGAACATTTAACCTAGCACAAAAGTTTTTTAAAAACTTGAAAACAACATTGTTTGATAATTGCACAATATAGTAAACTTAGAAAATGAGAATAAAACATAGAATGATGAACTAACTCTTGATTTTATCTATTTAGGAGGTGCAGACTTATAGACGAAGGATTCTTCCACGTAGATCTAGACTTACCACCTCTAGATCGAGGCTATTATAGCCATTCTACCTCATATTTTACAGACGGTTCGGGACGTGAATGTTGCGATATGTGGAGGGTCCTTAGGAGGATGAATTGCTAGACATGATAAGGAGCCATCAGTTGAGGCTCATGCATCTCCTCGACACAGAGAGGAGCATAGGGTAGAGAACTCCCACATGGAGTCAACTAGAGTAGAGTCACCACAGAGGGGACATAGAGATAGGATTTTAGGACATAGGGACATATCTCGAGCCCTAGGAAGAGGGAAGAGCGTGCGAGAGAGACCTAGGGTTCATCAGGTGTTGGTTTTAGACCATATTAAGGAAATATTGAAGCTACACCTATCTCACTATTCTGGAGATATAGGTGGTTTTTAGGAAGAGGCCTAGTTAGTGAGCTTTCTTTGGGTGCTTCATGCTCTTCCCATATACTAGCAACATGAAAGCTCATGTTGTGATCCATCCTCGAAGGATTGAAATGGTTTTGGTGGAAGGCGAGGATTAGAAGATCCATGCGAGAATCAAATTCAGCAAATTGGGAGCTCTTGAGGAGTAGTTCGGAGTAGGTATTTATCCCGAGAGGTTCATTCAACAAAGGATAGACAAGCTCCATGACCTTTTTCATGCATCCATGAATGTAGTAAGTATGAGAGTCAATTCCTAGACCTACTTTCGTATGTTGACTATATGTAGGACAAGAAGGTCCAGACACATGTTCATCGGTGCTTGAATTTGGATTTAGAAGGTCAGGTGCACATTCATTTCCCGTAGACCTTAGCAGAGGCCATTGAGAAGGCCTACATTATAGAGGAGACTCGGGGAATGAATGAATAGGACGGGGATAGAGTGTAGAGCCACATCCAGTAGATGTAGGATAGTAGGTTGAGGGGGTCGATCCTCCTCCTTGTGGAGGGCATGGTTTAGTATAGTCTTCATTTAGGACACCATAGTAGCCACCTCGGTAGTAATAACTTGTAGGCTTGTCAACCATACGCACCTCCACAAAGATTTGACGCTCGAGGGATGAAGTAAGAGGCCTCCTCCTAGGGTCCCATTAGGACATAGGGAGCATCGAGAGCTCAATCGGTAGAGACCTATGAAGTTCATATTTGGATCATCAAGATCTATAGAATAGACCTCTAGAGTACCGTCTTGGGAGCCGCATCTCATTGGAGAGGACCAGGGGATGTGTTATGGTTGTGGTGTTGTTGGACATCATTAGAGAGAGCACCCACAAAATCCTAGTTACAAGGGTAACACACATATTTTTGAGCCTACAATTGAAAGCATGGGATGTAGCCATCGGATCTACACAATGATTGAGAACTCAAATTTGAGCACCAAAGTACCATCATAGAGACTAGAGGTTGCATTGGTGGTATTTCTACCTCTACACTTTTTCATTCTTGTACGTTTGATTCATTTACTGCACCATATTTAGTAGAGTGTTACAAGCTAGTGGAAGTTAGGTAGGGTTTTAATTAGGAAATTGAGATGGCTTCTATAGCCAAAATCTCTATAGACATCGCTTAATTAAGGAGTGTGTAGTTGATTTGGTACCCTTTACCACTACCTCGATTTTCATATCCTTCCGTTTGGTTCATATGGAGTCATCTTAGACATGGAATGGTTTTCTCCGCACAAAGGTAGAGTGGATTGTTACCATAAAATTATATCATATACTGAGATGATCGGGAGTTAACACGGTGATAACAGGAGTTAAGAGGCTCGTTTCCATCTACACTATTTATATGCAGCCTAAGTGGTCTATGCGGCGAGGTTGTCAGAGGATATTTATTGCCACGGTTGAAATTACTGAGATCTAAGGATGAGTCCAGTGGACCTTCACTTGACGACCATAGCATCTTGAGAGATTTTTTGATGTCTTTCTAGGGGAGCTACCAAGGTCACCTCCTCCTTAAAGGGTGCATTGGTGATTTTTGTAAATAAGGACAGATCTCTGCATTTTGTATTGATTATTGCCATTTGAACAAAGTAACGATCAAGAGTCATTACTCCTTCCATGCATTAATGATTTATTTGATTAGATGAAGGGGCCATGGTTTTTCCAAGATAGATCTTAAGTCGGGATATACTCAAATGAGGATCATGGAGGTAGATATTACGAAGATAGCCTTCCGTCACGAGATATAGCCACTACGAGTTCACAATAGTGCCTTTTGTCTGACGAACACCCCGGAGTGTTCATGAGCTTGATGAATGGGGTGTTAAGGAATTTTTGGATTGATTCATGCGTGAGGAGCATGAGAGCACCTTGACAAGGTTCTTCAGTGTTTTCGTGAGTAGTAGCTTTATGGGAACCTAGAGAAGTGAGTGTTCTTTTAGAAATAGCTGTAGTATTTGGGTCACATCATTTATGGGAAAGGTATCACAGTCAATCCTTCCAAGATTAGAGCCATTATGGATTGGCTAGCTCCCGCCAGCATTACCAAGGTATGTAGTTTCATGGGTTTGGTAGGATACTACAGAAGATTTTTGGAGGCATTTTCTCAGGTTACGCACCCCATCACTTCTCTTCAACAGAAAGGGAAGAAATTTGTATGGTCAAATAGATGTGAGTAGGCCTTAAAGATAGTGAAGGAATGCCTCACAACATGACCTATTCATGTTGTACCAGACCCTCAGGGTGAGTTCTTCATTTGCACATATACTTTTTTGGCCAGACTTCGAAGTGTGTTGATGCAGGAGGGCAAAGTAGTTGCTTTTAAGTCTCTAAAATTCAAGGATTATGAGCTTAATTATTTGACTCATGACCTTAAGCTTGCAGTGAGTTATGCATGCGTTGGTGCAAGAAGACATTTCCTTATTTTCTAGAGGTTTACACTCGTGGATTGATTATTTGAGTCTTCGCCACCTCTTCACACAACCCAATCTCAACACTTGTCAGTGGCATTAGATGGAGTTACTTTTTGAGTATGACATGGAGATAGATATTGTGAAGGGGAATGAGATCGGGATTACAAACACACCTCGGTAGATGAAGACATGTGGTTATGGTGACTTACGTGAGTATAAATTTATAGAGTAGGATTTTCAAGTAGCTTCCTCATGACAGTTTCTCCATTGCAGCCGGAGAGCAAAGATTGAGTCTCGAGACCCCTTGAGGGGATATTTCATGAATTTTACTAGAGACAGATGGCCTTCTTAGGAATAGAGGTCAAATATATGTTCCTAGATGTGGAGGCTTGTGATAGGAAATTTTGATAGAGGCTCATCGTGCACCTTATTCAACCTATCCCGGTGGTGAAGAAGATGCACACCACCTTGATATAGTTGTACCATTGAGGGAAATATGGAGATATGCGGATAAGTTTATGTCATGCTATTTAGAGTGTCAGAAGGTGAAGATTGAGCATTATCATCCAGATGGCCTTCTCTTCCCTCATGCTTATTCTAGTGTTGAATTCGGACACCATTTCCATGGACTTCATAGTTGGGTTACCAATGTCGTGATACCACCACGATGCCATGATGGTCACGGTGGATAAATTAAAAAAATTGGCTCACTTTTCTCTGGTGAACACCACCTACACAACGAGTGTAGTGTTACGGGTATACCTTGATGAGATTGTTAGATTGCACAGATTCCGCAAAGATCATTTATGCCCGAATCCCTCATACACTTCTCACTTCGGAGTATGAGGAAGTATGCTCTCGAGATAAAGATCAATTTCTTTACAACTTATCACCCCGAGACAAATGAATGCAGACTGAGTGAGTGAATCAAATCTTGGAGGAAATGCTTAGGATGTATGTCATGGATCATCGATCGAGGTGGGAGGAGAACTTGTCTCGGTGGATTTTTCATACAATAATAGTTTTGAGCTCGATAGAATGACCCCATTATGTGTTTTAGAGGGAAAAAGGTGACTTTTAATTAAACTTTCTTACATGTCTTTAATTTTTGTCCTAAAAGGGTATGGGTTAGAGTAGTGTGTGTAAGAGTTTTGTAATACCTCTCAACCACCCATTTAATATGTCTTGGGGTATGGGTTCGACTCAAATGATGTGGCATCCTACATGGGGCAACATCATCTCCCTCTTCCTCTTTTCTATTTATTGGAATTTTTGGGAAGTATTTGGGGTTACTTGCTTAGCTTTGGATCTTGGATTTTGGGAATGATTTCTTGTTGGAATTGAAGGGATCTTGGAGTTACTTGAGTTTAAAATATTTTTGGGACTTTCTTGAAAAGAGGAACTTTACCATGGCAAGGTAGGATCTTGCACTCTTATTTTCTTGTATGTTATGTGTTGTATGGATTTGTGTTCTTGCTTGAAGTGTTTGGTAGTAAATTTACCTTAGGTTGTGTTGAGATGGTGAAATGATGATGAAATATGTTGGGATTCATAAGATATTCATTATGTGTTTAAGAGGGAGTGGGTTTTGGATGCCCCACCTTATTCTATTTATTAATTTGTGTATTCTGGGAGCCATAAGAGAGAGGGAGGCATCAGAGTGAGGGAAGCATAAGAGACATATATTTGTTGTTGTTGGGAGGCATAAGAGATTTTGGGGTTGATTGTGTTCTGGAGGATTTTTGAGGTGGACATTCAAACCCTTGGGATGCACAAGGGTATCCCCATATTCCTATCTCTACTTGGCTTATTTCAGATCCATTGTTTTGGAAAATTGTTGTGCTTAAAAATGAGTGTTTTGTGTGGTTACTTTTCTTCTATGTTTGTTTCTTGAAATTAAGTGTGGAATCATTGCATAGTTCCCATGTGTTTAATTCATCCCTTATTTTCTTGTGGTTGGGGCTCGGAGGCAAATGAGAAGAGTTGCTTTTACTTATCATTGGATTTTTGGGCTGGGTTGAGAGTGTTGCCTCTCCCTCATTGTTGGTTGTTGTGATGAAGTGAATAAATATGGAGTCATGTTGGCGATTTGATACTTGGAGAACTTGTAGAAGAATAAAAATTCCTCTATTGTAGTTACCTTCTTGTAAAATTCCCATTTTAATTGAAAGAATTATTGTATTTATTTTGAAATAAGAGTTGAATTGATTATCGGGCATTACGGTTCTCATGTATGTGGGAATGAAATGTTTTTTCTTTAGTGAAACAAGTTTGATAAAATGGAAATGAAGTTAGAAGAGAAACAATTTTAGTGAGTTAAGTTTTTGTGTAATGGAATTTAGATGGAAGGAAAACTACTTAGTCTTCATTTTAGTTGGTTTGTTGTCTCAAATGGGTGTGTATTTATTATTAGAAAATTAGTAGTTCTTATTTTAAAGCGTGAGAAATCTTGTTATAATTGCTTGTGAAAATGGTTGCAAATTTGTATTTTGTAAAAGTAAAGAAATAGTTATTCCCATTATATTACATGCAAGACATAGGTTAGTGAAATATATTATATTTGTTCATTCCCTTATAGTGGTTGAAAGAAATTTTAAGCTTTATATGTGTAGATGGAAAGAACTTAAATTTTTGTCTTTTTCTTGGTCAATAAAAATAGAATAATTCCTAATACTTGTGGAGAAAAGAAATTACTTATTTGCAACTTAGGACTTATCCTCATTGGAATGTGTAAATTCATTATTAAGTTATTGTAAAATTACTTATAACCCAATGTAACTTGATGTAACAACAAGTGAAGTTTGGCTTGATTTTAAACCTCTTATCCCAAAATATTATCAAATTTTAAAAGAAATCTTAAGTGTAAGATTAAGTTAGTTAAAAATATAACTATCATTACTCCTTAACAATATTACTAATATGAAAATATTATTAATAATGTCATTAAAATAATATTAATATATTCAATATATAAAAATACATATATAAATGTAACTATATATATATATATATATATATATATATATATATATATATATAAAGAAAAGAGTTAAATTAAATAAATATGAAATGACCCAAATGAATGTTTTATTTTTTTAACCAAAAAAAAAAATACAATGAAACCTAAGGCCGCAACCTCTACATAAGGGTTTTTAACGGGCATGGTGCCTCGGAATTTACACATAGAGTAATAGGGGTATCCATGTTGGACTTCGGTGACTACATTTTTCTTTGAAAATGGCCATAGATTTTGAAACCAATATAGACGATGAACCCTCCTAAAATTCAATCGCATATATATATTCTTCTACCTCAAAAAATGAAAATATATACGAAATTTAACTATATAACAAAATGGGGCAAAACCCATGTGCCCATTTGGGCAAATGCTAAATAATGAAATTAATAAAATAAATAACTACATTGAAACCCTAGGTAGGGGAATAAATAAAACAAGAAAATAGATGAAGCATGTGTATCCATCCAAAATCTTGGGATGGCCTCTAATGGCTTCCTCCTTCTCCTCCACCAATCTACAAAACAAAACAAAGAAATAATAAGTCAAACAAAGAGAAAGAAGTCTTTCATAAACAAACTTAGGGTTAGTGGAATCCCTTGATCTTGTGGCCCCAAATGAATCCATCCAATGGATGAGATTCATCCCTACAAAAAGTAGGTGGGGAGTGGGTGAGAGAAAATTAAAATTTAAAATTTAAAATGAATGGGTTAACTTTTATGGGGCCACTTTATTTGTGTAAGGGGTGGGATTATTGTTCTAACCCTTGTGCTAAATTAAGGACCTTGTTATTTTTTTTAAACCTTGTCACCTTGTGGGATTAATATAACTTTAGTATTTAATTAAATAGACCCCTTTACCCTCTTGAGATTAATTTGTGTAAGTTTAACTATAGTGGAAATTAAATGTTTATCAAAATAACATTTAGGGAGAACCTAAACCATGCCTTAGACTAACAAAGTTATTAAACAATAATGAGAGAGTTTTATTATTTATTCTAATGGGGATTAAAAAGGGAAATTTATATTATTATTTTAAAGTAACTTAGAAACAAGAATGTGAAAATCATTATTTTGAATTCCGTTTGCGAGCACACTTTTCAAAAACAATTATTCCATAATTTTTATAGCTTTCCCTATGTTGTTATTGGGTTTTGTACTAGAAACTTTAGTAGGCATTACAACCTCTCAATTCAATAATATCATTCAAAATAGTATTTTAGGTAAAAAAATCAGCTAGCTATTATTTTTCACACTCGAGAAGAGGTTTCCTATAACCGATTTTCCTAAACAAAAGAAGATGTTGTATTTTCTTGGTTTTGACACTTTCTTCATTATCACTTGTCTAAAAGTTCTAGTTGGTATTGGGAAAAATACATATATTTGGTTGACAAAGAATATTTGAAAGACAAACAAAAGTCTACAAAATACATGTGGGTGGAAGAAAAATAATGTATCACACTTGTTTTCCAAAAAAATGAGTGGGATTTAAGGTGGGGTGCATATTTTGCAGTGTTCCTTGAGTACCCCATTCACATGAAAACCCCTTTGTTTGACTCGCTACATAATCCATGTAAAGGGGTTTGTGTGAACACCCCATTCGTGTAAATAGTATTCATGAGAACACCCTTCTCCTAAACACCACATTTATATATACTTGGCAGGCACAAAGGCTACTATTATTTTCCTCTCGCTCACCGATAGATCTTTACTCACAATATCTTGTGCAATGAAATTTTGTCCAAAATATCCTCCCATGAGCCTCCCAAGCTTGTATTCAAGGGTTTTGATATTTTTAATGTTTTTTTTTTATGTTTTGGAGCCTATTTTCATGTGTGTAAGTTTTGAATAATTTACACTAAAACTATTGTACACTCTCCAAAGATTTCTTGACATGGTTATGGAAGTGTATAAAGGCTGATAAGTTAAAACAATTTGGCCTTAAGAAACATTCCCGATATCTCGGAAACATGCTCTTCTCATATGGGTAGGATTTATGACCCATTTTTTTCTGGGGTAGTGTTATCCCATGGTTTTTAATACCCATGGTATTGTAAAACTACTTAAGTTGTTGGATATTGATGTGATTCTTGTGCATATGGTAGGGTAGACATATCATTGTAGGCGTGTGTGAATTTGAGTGTTAATTAAGGAGATTTTGTTGAGCATAGATCTCAAAATATCTAGGTATTGTATTGGGAGAAAGAGGTTGCTTGTAATAAAATCTGATCAAGTGATTCTTGGTGGATGTAGCCTAAATTGAGTGAACCTCACTAAATATTATCAATGTGTTGTGTTCTTCTATTTTTATGCACTTTTATTTCAGATCTGTGATATTATTCTACATATTAGTTTATACCAATCCGATTCTCTATGGGATTGCTCAAGCATGTTTTATTCCTTATTTCCTAACATTTTTAATTGAAAAATAAGGGGTAACTTTTATTTTTTTGAAACGAAACAAAAAATGGAATTTTAACAGATTAGGGTTTAAATTTTATTGTGGACTAATGAAAATTGTTTAAAATTAAAATCAAATTCACTTAAATATGGTTTAGGGTTTGTTAAATCAAAATCTAAATTTAGTTTATTGTAAATAAATAATAGTAGTTTTTTTATTATTGGCAAATAGTTTTTTGAAAGGGACTATACCCTTGAGTACAAAAGAAGGCCTGAGAGCCGGAATAGGAGTGAGAATCAGAGAGAATGGATCAAGATCCAAGTGTTACAATGAAGCTCGAAGTAGCCCAGAAACAGCTACTCAAACGAGACAAAACAACAAAATTACTGCAAAAAAGCAGTAAAGAGACCGCAAAAAACAACAAAAAAACAAACAAGAGCAGAAGCAACCAATACTACTTCTTGGTAGCTTTGTCGATGCTGGTCTTGACTCTCTTCCAGGCGTGAAACATACCCAAAGTTGTCATGTGGGCAGCATCAGTTTTATCAAGCTCCTCAATGGTTCTTTTGCTTTCTTTTTCGTTGCCCCAAAGTGTAGCCGGGACACCGCTGAGGTTGGAAACACTTTTGGCATGACCCTCAATGAACTCCTCAATCGCCCTAAAGGCGAAATGTTGTAATCATGTCTAGTTTTGGCCTTCCCTAAGTGGGAGTCTAAGGAGGTCAGCTTCTTATAGATGTCCTCAATCTGACTGTTATCAATGTTCCCCTCCCCCTCCATGTTTTTCTTGCCTTTCTGTTTAGCCAGGTTCTTGACCTCATCCTTCAACAGTTTCATCTCAGCCTCTAAGGCCTCCAACCTCTTTGAAGAGCTATCCATCTGCACTTCCCGGGGACTGGCACTGCTGATATTCAGAAGGTCATGTGCAATCTCAAGTTCGAAAGGCTCCTTCTCCACAGCAAGAGCCTCAAGGTTGAGCTTCCTGGAGGCCCAGGTGACCGGTCTTTTAGAGGTAGAGGCGAGGTGGGTGGCGGGAGTAGCAGCAGGGGGAATGGATGGAGAAGCTTGAACAGCGGCCATGGGGGGGTGACAACATGGTGATGGCGGGGCAACAGGAGAAACAGGGCTAGCAGCAGCAGAGCCCATCAAAGGGGGAGCCGGGCTAGGAGACGAAGGAAGACCAGGGTATTTTAGAAGGCAACATTTATGAATCAACAAAATAAGTCCTTGATGCAAGGGAACTACCCGGGTGTGCTTCAAACTCAAAAATGGAGCCTTGAGGAGTTTAGTAGATAATGGGGAAAGCAAACCAATCGATTCCTACGGAAGTGGTTTAGAAAGATAAGATGTTTAGCAGGACAAGACAAACCTACCTTCCAAGGAGATGAATTGAATCATCATGCTAGTAACCTCATCATAGGGTGGAGGAATTGAGCCGACAAGAAGGCCCATTGTACTACCAAATGTGAGCTTCTCGGTCCCTCCACAAATCTTCTTTCTTCAAAGATCTCTCACAACCCTTTTATTGAAGAAGCGGTATCCCTCCAAGCAAAGACCGGTCACTTCAGCAATAAGATCTTCATTGACCAATATCTTCTCCCACCGTAGTCAACAGTCCGCTCCTTCCATTCCTTAGCAAAACACAGAAAATGCTTTGGTCATGTCCCCGCACCTTTTCCATGAAGTTGGTGAAGCCACCTTTCTTTGAGAATGTTCCAAATCTTGATATTTTCCTTCCAAATCGGGTCCACGCATGGCTCAATTTGGCAGGGAGGTCCTCCCATCTTCTCTGTGATAGGCCATTACAACAATTTCCTAGATGCACGTGTGTGCGTAGAGACACCCGTCTACTTCTTGCTATTGTAAGCCGCACAAAACTAGAAACTATAGCCATTGCTCTTCCCACGAATGTTTGCGTGACTGCTGAACTGAGCCTGTGGGAAGTCGCATGTGTGAGTAGCCCTCTCCTCATCCAACAATCACATTACAACTTCCATCGGTTTCCAAGGAGCTATGAATCTAGATTTTAACAAAATTTGTAGTATACCCCGCATGCACGATTTTCAAATCAAAATAACTCCACTTGGAGTTCCCAAATAATTCTTACTATCATGTATATTTGATATTATTTGCATCATCATATTCATTAGAGCAACACGTGTGAGAGTGTTATTGATGCTGATCTTCATCCAAAGATTGTGACTCATTTCTAGGGATTGCTTGCATATAAAAGTCCGCATGAATGCTTTGTTGTGGAGCTAATTAGGGATGTTGTTATTATCCCGACGGTGAAATTAACATTAATGCCATAATTGGCCAGTGCATCTACCAATTTATTGCCCTCTCTATAAGTATGCCTGATTCTGATGTTATTGAAAGTATGACTGATGCTTATGGACTCAGAGATAAAATCCTTAATACTCCAACTAGGAGATGAGGACTGATTAAGAAGTTTAATGATATTTAGGAGTCCCCTTCAATAACTAGGTTCTCGAATATTTTGAGCACAGGGAAACTCTCAAGCCCCAGAGTAGATAATGCTTCGGCAAAATGATTAGTTTGAACTCCCATTTTCCAATATACGCAAATCGATTACCTTTATGATCCCGTATTGCTCCTCCTCCTGCCGCTGTCCCAGGGTTTCCCTTAGAGGCCCCATCAAAGTTCAACTTGTACCAATTAGAATCAGGAGGATGCCATTTGATCGAAGATCTATCAATACTATTCCCGGGATTGCTCCAATTTCCAATCTGCCAATTGGATAAGATGTACTCTTCATTCTCAGGATAACTCTTGTTCTTGGGAGGTTTAAATCTGGCAATATCCTCTTTGATACCATTAGAAATTTTTCCAATACTGAGTTTATAGTTTTGCTTCTTATTTCTGAAAATGATATCATTTCTATCCTTCCAAATCCTCCAGATTAAATGTGGGATAGCCAATTTCCAGATCCTTTTGATAACACAATGCCTGAAGGGTGGGTTCCATTGATTCCATAGCTGATTAAGATCCTTCAAAAACACCCAGAGAGCTTCAAATTTAGAAAGGACAAAGTTCCAAATTCTTTTGGCATAATCACAATGTATGAACAGGTGGCTGATATCCTCAGAGTCATTCTTACAAAGATGGCACCTATTAGGAATTATAAATCCTCTTCTCATCAAATTGTCAGTGGTAAGAATTCTGCCTCTGATGGCCAGCCAAAGGAAAATTTTTATTTTGGGAGTTAATTCAGACATCCAAATCTTGTTCCAAATAAAATCAGATTGATTACTATGAAAGAGATTGATATAGCCAGATTTGACTGAGGAGTTCCCATCATGGGAATTACATGTATAATTAGTCTCGATTGATTCATTCATTTGTGGATAATGAATTTACATGTATAATTTTGATTTACATGTAATTAGTATGATTGATTCATTCAATTGGAAAAATTAGATTTTGCAAAGAAGATTATGTCAAAAAAGTGGATGTAAAGATAGTTAATAATAAAAAAAGATTTTAATGATTTTACAAAAATAAATAATCAATGAATTTATAATGGAGGGTAAATAGTTACTTTTAAATTCCATGAATTTATATGTTTCCATATTTTTCATGCTCCCCTAGCATGACATTTTCAATTTAACAAAAACATACAAAGGCTCTCCCCTAAAATAAAAAGTAAATAGAAAAACTATTCCCCCTCATGCATTTCAAATGTATTTTTGATCTAATTTATTACATGGTAGGTGGAATATTTCTTAATAAATAATCTTATACTACATATTAAATGTGTTTCCCTTTTTCCAATCTTGAATCTACTTATCTTTCACTCATGTAATGCCCACAATTTTGAAGCACCAACAAAGTCAAACCTCATTAAGTACTTGAGTTAAAATTACGAGATAAATTTTTTTTTTAAAACGCAGTTTTGAAAAAGAGTAAACATTAACTACATTAAATTTTAATTCTGTTAATAATTTCAACACATTAACATGGTAGGAAGAATTAGATTAATAATTAAATATTATTAATTAATTCTCGAAATCCATTTCAGAGTTTAATCCTTTTCTAGGGTTTCCAATAATTTCTAATTAAAATGTTGACGATCTTAATATTGTTATTTTACCTCATTTAAATCCACTTAAGTATAATATAGGTTATTCCCTGAGTTGGTTTAAATTTATCTCCTTTAATAACTTAACATTAATATCTATCATTTAATTATTTAACCATACATTTTACTTTTAATTACTTTAATCCCTTTACTTCACCATGCACGAAATTGCTTCATTAATCCATACAACCCAATGCAATTTATTTATTTATTACCCTATAACAAAAAGGTCACAACTTGACCTAACCACTAAGTGGCCCCATTCAACCAATACCCATAATTTTTATTTAAATCCCATTCCCATGAAAATGCCATCACTTAAAAAGTTGTAGGATTCATTCCCAACCCTAGGATTAAATCTATTAGGACCATTGGATCAAGATTTCCTTAAAAAAACCTTATGATTTCATTCTTATTCCAATTTTATCCTAATTTCTTTTCATTTGCACATTCTTATTTTGCAGCTTTGGGAGAATGGAGGAAATGGAGCCAAGGAGAGATTATGGAGGATATTCCTTGGTTTGGAAGGCTATACACATTATTTTGGGATCTGGTTTTATTTGCATCCCTCTCCTAGGGTTTTCCAAGAGTATTATTTTTATTTTTATTTTTTTAAATTTATTTTTGGCAATAGATTTTTGAAAGGGACTATACCCTTGAGAACAAAAGAGGCCTAGAAGCCAGAATAGGAATGAGAACTAGAACAAAAAGGATCAAAATCCAAATGGGACAAAGAAACCCAAAGTAGCCCAAGAGCAGCTACCCCATCAAAACAAAAACAGTATGAACACTACAGAAAGCAACAAAAATACAACAATAATTAGAAAGAAGTGCAAAGCAAAAGCACCCACAATTACTTAT
Source organism: Taxus wallichiana var. yunnanensis (assembly GCA_018340775.1). Taxonomy (NCBI): domain Eukaryota; kingdom Viridiplantae; phylum Streptophyta; class Pinopsida; order Cupressales; family Taxaceae; genus Taxus; species Taxus wallichiana. The sequence goes on from CM031243.1 coordinate 718,639,541, forward strand.
TGGTAGCTTTTTCGATGCTTTGGATTTGATATTCTGCCAAGAGGTGAACATAGCCAACGTCATCATGTGGCGCAGAGTGAGTAACATCCAACTGTTCAATGGTCCTTTTTCTTTCCTTATCTATGCCCCAAAGGATTGCCGTAACTCTGCTTGAGATTGAGACGCTACGAGATGTTGTTTAATAAAATCTTCAATTACATTTAAAATGGCCATATTATAATCATGGCGAGTCTTGTCCTTCCCTAAACAGTGTCTAAGGAGCTCATCATCTTGTATATATCTTCAACCCGACTATTATCCATACCCACCTCCTCCTCCTTATATATCTTCAAGAGTATTATTTGTTATTTGTATTTTTTATGGAGATTTTACCCTATTTGGGTATAGGCATTATTTGACCCATACTATTTCTAGTTCTAAAATAGGTATATTCATGGATGTAGGGATTTGTGGGTGGATATATAGATATACATATATATATATATATATATATATATATATATATATATATATATATATATATATATATATATATATATATATCGTCAAATGTATGTCATTATTATTCATATAAATATACAAATTTGTATATTTGTAATTTGATTATAAAACCCCCTTTTTCATTTTTTTAATTTAAGCAATCCACTAGTCAAGTTTATATGTATAACAAAATGTAAAAGCCTATGTAATTTATATAAAATTATATATTTCTATATATGTGTGATAGTTCTACCAATGTCCTTTCCATTCAACTAAGAACAAGTAGATGAAGTGAATATATTTCTTGGGTTGATAAAGATTATTGAAATGCCTATATTGTCTAGTTTACAATAATGAGAGAGTTATAACAACCATAGTAAGATACTACTCTTTATCAAGTAGAACTAAAAGAGGAATAACAAGAATGAGAAACAAAAATGTGACACCCTTTTTTCTTTTATTTTTAGCAAGTAAATGGAACATAGAAGATTATTTACAAAAATACACCAACAGATATACTCTTTTATAATTATATTTCAAATAACTATAGTTTCCATTAACAATTCAAATGCTCTCTTGGTATAATTTACAAGTTTTAAGGAGATATAATAACAAAAAGATGCAGCTTCACATGCATCTTTTAAAAAGTATACATTTCTTGGGTAACCAATAGCAATTAGTTTTACATAATGCATTTACAAGAAGTTGAAAATTTTAAAATAAAGTTACAAAATTCCTCCACTTAGGTGGAGAAAACATGGTAAAATCTTTACAAAAGTAGGATTCCTTGTCTTCTACAAAAGGAAACTATGTCCAAAGCTTCAATTTGAGCTCCATCATTCTCTTCAACTTAAAGACATAATAACAAGGAAGGGGGAGTAAGAAATGCTCTCCTCATAACCTATATTTCCAATCGGGCAAGAAGCCATCCTCCTCAATTTCCCCGAGCCCCAACCATAGAGAAATAATGAATGGATACAACCAATGAAAAATTTCACAACTAATTCCACATTACAACACACATGCCAACAATATTTTAACATACATACAAACACTAAAATATAATATCAATAAAATATAGCTTTTCCAAAACCAGGCTTAAAACTCTAAGACAAAGGAGAAAGGAAATATGGGGAAACACTTATACCTCCAAATGGGTTAAGTGTCCACCTTAAATGCCTCCAAAAATATTCACCCACATAGTAAAACCAGACTCTTATCACTCCCTCAAACTGTTATCACTCACTCATACTATTATCACTCCCTCAAGTATTTCATACAAAGATAAGTAAGAATATCTTATCTTTAAAATGTGGGACACCCATCCCAAACTACCTCTAAATATGAAAACAATAATCTTATCCCTACCTCAAAATATCCCCATATTTCTTATCATACACCATCCACTCAAGTCCCAAACATGCACAAAATAACATTCATTTTACATACAACATAGATAAAATAAAATAAAATTGAAAGGTTAAAGTCCCTACCTTTCCAAATTGTAATAACCTTTGATAAAATATCACAAATCTAAGCCCCTTCAAATCTTAAGCCCAAATCTAAAAAATATTTAAGACTCCAAGAAAAGAAATCTAGTGCAAAATATCCAAATTGTAAGTACAAAACTAAATCAAGTGACCCCTAAAACATCAAAATAACTTGTATAAATAGAAAAAAAGGAGATGAGGGTGAGGTGGCTCCATGTAAGATGCCACATCACTTCTCCTCAACTCCACATCACCAAGTCAAATAACAAAAACAAGGCTAATAAATTGGTGGGTGAGGATATGACAAATTCCTTCCACACACAAACTCTTACTCCATGCCTCTGAAGACAAAAATAAAATATCATGTAGGAAAGTGCAATAATTTCACCTTTTTAATTTCCAAAGCTTACACCATAGGTATAGTTGGTAGGTGAATTTAATAGGTATGGGACAAGCTTAATTTGTCCCACACGCTTCCAAAAATTGATCTAAAGTCAAATTTGGGGATTTAACGGATGGGTTGAGTGCACGACATCCAACTCAAATCAAAATATCACAAGGACAATTTACCATAATTAAATGTTCATTGGTAAAATCCAAAATTAATTTAATTAACATTATTAATCAACTTGAATAGGAGCACAATAATTAATAGTATTAAAGTGTGAAACATTACAATAATAAATCACATATTTCAAAAATAATTAGGAAAAAGAAAAGTAAAAACACAAAGAGCCCATGGTCATATTTTGAGGTCATCCCCCATGGGGACCTCCTAACAACCTAACAACACATAACAAAAATTTGAACATAAAGATACCATCGTGAACTTTGTTGCAACCATCCGTTATTCTCGCTATGATTAGTCTCCTAACAACCTCTTCATTTTTGTGATACAATAACCTCATAAAATATAACAATACATCTTCAACCTCATGGCTGCATCAAATACATCAATAAAAATACATGCACATCCATCAATAAACATCATCATATCATGTAATTAAATCATCATCAAAGCTAAGAAATGCTATCAATCATTTACAATTTTCTAAACATTTCAATTACACCATTTTCACCAACATCAAAACATAATCAATACATCAAGAATCCAATGTTTCAATATATATAAAGTAATAAAACTCGATCATCATCAATACTAAAATATCTATCTATGCATATAATCCACAATTTGAGTCACCACGTATCCATAATTGAAATATCCATTTTGTCTATCAAAATGCTAATAAAATATAGTAATGTCTATTTATCATTTCTTACTGAGAAAATATGATAACAATGTCCATGTCTCTAGTCCATAGTAAGCAAAATCATAGTAAGATAAATGTTGAAGAAGAGTGGGAACTATATCCCCCTCCCGTTAGACTCAAATTCCTCCTTGAAGTCACTGGAACAAGTATAGGAATTGGGCTCGTAAATGTGTGGCATCCTCCCAAGCGTTGTTGTCTCATTGTACCAATCCCACTAGACATGTACCTTATCAATCTCATGGCCTCAAAGACCCGTGATCCCACACAATATAAAATGTGCATGGGATCCACTATCACCTTTCCTTTCTCCTTTACCTACAATGCGATCTAATCAAATACATAAGAAAGATCTAGTATGTACCTCCTATGAACCGAAACATGGTACACATAGGGAAGGGACATAAGTTGGGTGGCAATGTTAACTGGAAGGCTACGGGATTGATTCACTACAAAATCTCAAATGTTCCCACAAACCTCGAGCTAGCTTAGATACCTTTATGTAATGGATAGGACTCTTATGAGGTCTCACTCTAAGAAACACCTTTGTGCCAACCACAAAATTTTGGTCTACTCTCCTCCGATTTGCATACTTATTTTTCCTACCTTGTGCCTCCTAAAATATTTTTCTTATCAAGATGACTTACTATTACATATCCTATAACATAGTTTTCCTAATGTATATCCTATCTTCTAACCTATCGCAACTCAACGGTGTCTTGCAGTCCTTACCATATAATGCCCGAAATGGTGTCATGTCGATGGAACTCCGAAAGTTGTTGTTATAATAAAAATCTACCGTATAAAGAAACTACTCCCAACGTGAGTGATGATCCATGATGTACATGCGAAGTATATCCCTAAAATATCTTGTTTACCCGCTCGGCCGACTATTCTTCTCTAGGTGATAGGTTCTATTGAAGTTAGTCTTTGTCCCAAGAGTGTACTACATGGTAGTTCAAAATGATAGGTTTATAATGGATTGCGGTCACATATAATCTTTGTGGAATACCATAAATCCTGAAAAATATCATCAAAGTATACTCACGGCACTATACTAGCTTTATAGTTGGTATTTACTAGAAAACAATGAGACACCTTTGTCAATTTATCCACCGTGACCACGATGTCATCATGGTGATATCTCGACATAGGTAGCCGGACTATGAAATCCATGGAAATGGTGTTCCACTTCCACTATGGTCTAACATGCTAGTAAATGAGGAAAGTTGGATACTAATGCTCAACCTTCAACCTCTAACACTTGAAACATTGAGAAACAAAATGGGCTACATCCCTAAAAATCCTCTCCAATGATACAACTGTCTCAATGTGGCATGCATCTTCTTCACCCTTGGATGGGATAAATAAGTTACTTGATGAGCGTCGCGCCAATATATCATATCACAACCCTCCATCTATAGGTACATATATCTGAAATATGTGTACGGGAAGTTAATCTATCTCCGAGTCAATCCCTCAAACTTCCCTCAAGGGGTCTCTCGAGACTCGATCTCTTCTCTAGGTGATAGGAGAAGTTTCCATGAGGAATTTATTGTAATCTTGCTCAATAAGTCTATATGTACTTGAAGTAGCCATAACCAAATACCTCTCATGGCTCAAAGCTTTCACAAAAAAATTATCCTTTCCTTTCACATGCTCAATCTCCATGTCATACTCGCATAAAATCTCCATCAAACTCCATTGATCAGCATTGAGATTGGGTTGTGTGAAGATATTTCCTAGGCTCAAGTGGTTTTTCTAGTGAATGAATGTCCGGCCTAATAGGAAGTGGAACCACTTGAACCATTTCACAAGCTCAAGGTCATGAGTTGGATAGTTGAGCTTATAATCCTTGAGTTTATGAGAGTCAAGAGAAACCACACGACTATCCTACATCAAAACCTCATATCCCTACCAATGAAGCATCCATGGAAACAAAGAAGTCCCTATGTAGATCTCGACACTACTAAAATAAAAGCTATACTAAGGCATTCTTTCGAGTCTTGAAGGATTGCTCATATTTGTCCGAACATATACACTTATTCCTTTTCCACCAAGAGAAGTGATAGGATGAGTAATGTGTAATGTTAGAGAAGTCCCGAACAATTATCCTCTAGTACCCTCTAAATCCCATGAAGCTTTGTACCTTGGTCACATTAGTTAGAATTGGAAAATAAATGATATCTTCTAATCTTGGAAGGGTCGACTACGATACCTTCCCTAGATATGATGTGGCCTAGGTACTAAACCTTTGTTTGAAACAATGCACATTTCTCCAGTTCTTGTACTTCGCTACTCTCAAAGACATTGCATAGCACCTATCAAAGGTGCTCCTTGGGATACTTTTGTGTGCGTTAGTATAATAATTATCATATAAAAACATGAGAAATAAGTGATCCAAGAATGTCCCGAATACCCCATTCATCAAAACCATGAATATTGTGGGGGCATTCATCAAACCGAATGACACCACCGTGAACTCATAGTGGACATTTCTCATGTGGAAGGTTGTCTCAAGAATATCTATCTCCATGATCCTTAGCTAATGGTAACCCAACTTAAGATCTATCTTGGAAAATACTATGGCCCGCTTCATCCGATCAAAGAATTCATCAATGAGTGGAAGGGGTAATGATACTTAATCGTTACTTTGTTTAGTTGTCTCCAATCAATACACAATCTCAAGGATCACTCCTTCTTTACAAAAATCACTACCGCACCCCAAGGGTATACACTAGGAAGGATTAGAACCTTCTCAAAAAGGACCTCTAGCTACAACTTGAGATCATAAAGCTTTGGTGTAGTTATCCTATATGGCGCACATGAGACAGGCTCTTATCCATGAACCAAATCTATATGAAAATATATGTCACGTGGGGGTGATATACCATGTAGATTACAAGGAAAAATATTAAAACTCATATAAAATGGGGTGATCATCAAGTGAAGGTCCACTAGTCTCATCCTCTCGACTTGTCACTAATAGTAATAGCATAAAACTCACATTCCCAACACACACACTTTGCTTGATTGTATAGTGGATATGGTGCAAATAGAAATAGGCCTCGTAACCCTAAATATGACCAACTCAACTCCTAAATCATCCACTAAATATATTACCTTGCTTTGTAACACTCTAATCTAGCTCTATGCATAGATAACCAATCCATGTCCAAAATGGCTCCATAAGAACTCAAATGAAGGATGCGAAGATTCAAAATCATAGTAAAGGGTGCTAGGTCAATTACACACTCCTTGACTAAGGATTCCAATAAGATCTTGGCTCCGTAATCCATCTCAATGTCCCAACTATGATCGTGCCTTACTGCAACTAGCTGCATCATTGTACTAATGATGGAGAAATAAAGGAATTAGAAGAGCCTAAATCAAACAAGATAGATGTAGAAATACCATCGATGATACTGAAGACTCAATCACCTTACTATGGTGCTCTACCTAGTAGTTGTCAACTACTACATACATCATGTGGCTTCAACCTTGTCACAAACCTGCTGTTGGCTTTGAAATGGTTCCCTTACCCTTGTTATTATGGTTCTACAAAAACTCTCTTCAATGATGTACCTATATTCCACATCCATGATACTACCCGGGCTCCCTCCAATGAGAAGTGTCTCCCCCTTGTACTCTTGTGGTCTATATTGTAGACCCTAATGATCCCACCATAGACTACCGGCCATTTTGGATGAGCATTAGATGACCGAGTTCTAGGCTGGTGCATGAGTCTTGACAGTCCTCTAGGAGGAGGCCCCATATTCCATCCCCTTCATGCATAAAATATCTCAAGAGGTCTAAATTGTCGATGAGTCTTCTATTGCTAATGATGTGGCTATTGTGGTATTTGAAAGAAGAGTGTACTTAACCGTTTCCACCACGAGGAGGAGGATCGACCCCCTCGACCAAATATCATGTATTTGTTGAATGTGAATTCTCTCTCTCTCTATCTTGTTGTTTCTTTCCCCTCTTCTCCACTAAAATGTAGGCCTTCTCAATGGCCTTAGCTAAGGTCTCGGGACAATAAATGCATACCACCCTCCCAAATCTAAGTTCAGGCCCCTAATGAACTTGTGAATCCTAACTTGCTCATCTTGTATATAGTCGACATACTAAAGAAGTCTACAAACCAAGTCTAATTCCTAGCCATTGTCATAAATTCCTGTCACACATCATTAAACTCATCAAGCCTATGTTGAATAAACCTCCTAGAAATATACCGGGTATGGAAATGCTCCTCAAAATCTCCCATATAACATTATTTGAATCATCATGCAGATTTTACTCCTTTGTCTTCCATAGAATACCTACTCCGTCTCTTAGAAGATGAATCATGACACAAGTCTTCATGTTGCTAGTACAAGGATAGAGATTGAAGCATCATCTCAAGCTCACCGAGACACACCTCTTCCCGAAATCCTCTATATCACCAGCATAATAGAACAAATGAAGCTTCCGGATCTCTCGAATGAGATCAAAATCTATCATCTGTCTTCCTCTAGATCTCTCCTTATGGCCATCTCTATGTCTAGGGCTCCTAGATCTCTCTTTGTTTCCCTCAACCCCATCTCCATGTGCTCCTTATGGTGAATATTTTGTAACTAGATCCACATGGGAGGTATCTTCCCTATACTCCTCACTATTTTTTGAAGGTACACGAACCTCCACCGATGGGTTCTGTCATTCCGATTAGGTCATCTCCTAATGATACTTCACGTGTAGCAAAATTGACCTCCTATAAGGTCTCAGTAACATATATGGTAGTATAGCAATGACTACCTACTCGGGGTGGTATATCTAACTTGACATGCAAGAACTCCTCGTCTGATTTGTGCCTCCAAAAATACCAAGGTGAGAGTTAATTCATCATCATCTAGGTTTATTTCAATTTTCTAAGTTTTCTACATTTTTAGTTATCAATAGTATCATATGTTCTAAGTTAGAGTTGCGCTAGATTTACTATTTGTGTTTCCATGTGTACCTAGGGTCCAAATGTTAAATTGATGGCTCGATACATAGTGTAATGCCCATAATTTTGATGCACCAAGAAAGTCAAACCTCATTAATTACTTATGTTAAAATTACGAGATAATTTATTTATTTTAAATTGTTGAAAGGGAGTAAACATTAACTACATTCAATTTTATTTCCCTTAATAATTTCCACACATTCACGAGGTAGGTGGAATTAGATTAATAATTCAATATTATTAATTAATTCCCAAATCCTTTCTAGGGTTTCCAATAGTTTCTAATTAAAATGTTGACTATCTTAATATCATTATTTTACCTCATTTAAATCCACTTGAGTATAATCTAAGATATTCCTTGAATTGATTAAATCTATCTCCTTTAATAACCTAACATTTTTTAATTATTGGCAAATAGTTTTTTTAAATGGACTATACCCTTGTACAGAAAGGCTCAAAAGCTAGATTTCTTAGTTGTACCAAAACAAAAAAGTGATAAAATCAAAATTTTACAAAAAATCCCAAGTGCAAAACAAAATTCTTCTAAGATAAGTAGCAAAGCCACCAAAAAAAAAAACAAAACAAAAAAATAAAACAATAAAACATTTAGTTAGCAGTTGGTTTCTATGCGAGCAAATTTCATCTTGTTCTGAACCGTAATCCATTCCTTAGAAGCCTTTTGTAGAGGAATAAAAACTTCAATATTATCAATCAGCTGATATGTATTAATTGAACAAAGAGATCGAGGGAGAATCTCTTCATCCTCTATAGATGCTTTTGGTTCATTGTTTCGGTCATATGTGTTTCCTCCTGGATGACTCCTTTTTTCATGATCTATGGTCTCTCTCGGAGGGGTTTCAGGAAAATTTGCATCATGTCTTCCTCCTCAAAATCAACAATAGGGGTGTCCTTATGTTCAAATACTAGATGTTCTTTGGGAGGCAATTTTTCCAAAGCAGTTAACATTGTCATTTTTCTGTTTTAACATCTCATAATTGGCGGCAGAGTGTCCTAAAGACAAACAATGCCTCGCATCTAAAAGACAAACCTTCATAGTCCAAAGGATGAGTCCAAGTTTGATTTTTCACTTTTAGTTTAATGTGAGTTGGAAGATCCCTCAAAGTATCAACATCAACAAGAATTCTTGCGTAGGTTGTATGTGTGAAATCAAAGGTTTTCGTGACAATTTTTATGATACTACCCAATGTATTGCCTATGGATATTAGATAATTTTGGTCCAAAATTAAAGAGGTAGGTGGGGTAATCTGATCCAGATTAGTTTATGGGAGAAAGATTTAGTGTGTGGGTTAAATGATAGGAATAAGGGTTTTTAAGATAAGGTATCTTTCTTTGGAAGACCCAAAGTTGTTTAGAGATAATATCCTTATTAGTTATGGATTAAAAAGAAACAATAAAAATTCCCTTATCAAAGGGGTATATATCTAACCTTCCTTCTAAAATCATAATCCAATTCTTCGATATCCATTCCTATAAGACATGTAGGGTATGAAAAATTCCAAATAATCTGCATATCAAGGCATGATCTTGATAAAATCACTCTTTTCGAGGACTTCATCTCCAAAGGTTACACAGGGGTTGCTCTCAACAGGCCTCATGGTTTTGGACTATGTCTTCTTTTGAAGAACCTCCCTAAATGAACGTTGAGCCAAAAATTCTCTCATAGTTGTAGGGGATAAAACCCTAGTTACAAGGATTTAACATAAAATTAATACCTATCATTTAATTATTTAACCATACATTTTAATTTTAATTACTTTAATCCCTTTAGTTCATTATCAACTAGCATGCACCAAATTACTTAATTAATCTATACAACCTGACACAATTTATTTATTTATGACCCTATAACAAAAATGTCACAACTTGACCTAACCACCAAGTGGCCCTGCTCAAGCAATACCCATACAGTTGATTTAAATCATATTCCCATGAAAATCCCATCACTTAAAAAGTTGTAGGATTCATTCCCAACCTTAAATTAAATATTTTAGGACCCTTGGATCAGGATTTCCCAAAACTCCTTATGATTTCTTTCTTATTCCCATTTTCCCTTAATTTCTTTTCATTTTCACATTCTTGTTTGGTAAGTTTGGGAGAATGGAGGCCATGGAGCCAAGGAGAGATTATGAAGGATTTTTCTTGGTTTGGAAGGATACACACACAATTTTGGGTGCTTCTCTTAATTTTCATCAATCTCATAAGGTTTTCCAAGAGTATTAGTTGTTATTTGTATTTTTCAAAGGATATTTTACCCTATTTGGGTATAGCCATTATTTGACCCATTTACATCTCAGTTCTAAATGAGGTATATTCACCGATGTAGGGTTTTGTGGGTGGATATATATATATATATATATATATATATATATGCTTTTCTTTTTTTTAATAAAAATATTTATATAATACGACCCGAGACATGCAACATGAGAAGGTCGCATGTCTCGAGCCGTATTCTATAAATATTTTTTTATTTAAAAAGAAAACAAATATATATAAATATATATGTATATATATATATATACACACACACACATATACATATACATATACATATACATATATACATACATACATACATATATGTGTGTGTGTGTGTGTATAGGCGTATTAAAATAGAAGTCGGCCAAAATATATTAAACACATCGCATGGTTTATATAATCGTCATGACTTATGTTTAGACAAATTTTAGGTTTGGGGGTAGGGCACTACCCCACCCCACGTCATATTGTATATAATATGGATTGGGGTGAGGGGGTGCCCTCCCCCAACATACTATTGTATAGTGCAGACACACCGGCCATTCAACCCCAACACAATACAAAGCCACATTTTTTTATAATATTTTTTTATTAAAACTTTATATGAACTTATATATTTATAATTTGTATATAAAATTTCCTTTTGTGTTGTTTAATTCTAAGCAATCCACTAATAAAGTTTACATGTATAAAAAAATGTAAAAGCATGTGTTATTTATATAAAATTATATATTTCTATATATTGTTTTATAGTACTACCAATGTCCTTCTCATTCAACCTAGAAAAAGTAGATGAAGTGAATAAATTTCTTGGGTTTCATAAAGATTATTGAAATTCCTATATTGTCTAGTTTACAATACTGAGAGAAATATAGCAACCATAGTAACATACTATTATTTCAAGTAACACTAAAAGAGGAAGAACAAGAATGATAAACTCAACCATGGCATCCCTTTTTTCATCTCTTAGAAAGTAAATGGAACATACAAGATCATTTAAAGAAAATGCAAAACATATACTCCTTTATAATTTCATTTCAAATAAGGATATTTTCCATTGACAATTCAAATGCACTCTTGGTATAATTTACAAGTTTGAAGGAGATATAATAACAAAAAGATGCAACTTCACATGCCTCTTTTCCAAAATATCCATTTCTTGGATAATCAATATGCATTAATTTTACATAATACATTTACAAAAAGTTGAAACTTTAAAATACAAGTTTAAAAATACCTCCACTTAGGTGGAGACAACATGGATTTTTTTACAAAATTAGGATTCCTTATTGTTTTTGACAAAAGGAAATTATGTCGTAGGCTTCAATACATAGCAAAACATAAGGGGGAATAGGTAGCGCTCTCCTCCAAACCTATATTCTAATGAGGAGAAGAGTCCATCCTCCTCATTGGCCCCTGAGCCCCAACCGTAGAGAAATAAGGAATGGATATAACCAATGAAAACTTTCACAAATTCTTCCACATTACAACACACATGCCAAAAATATTTTAACATACATACAAGCACAAAATAACAATATCAATAAAATGTAACTTTTCCAAAACAAGGCTTAAAACCTAAGCCAAGGGAGAAAGGAAATATGAGGAATAATTTATGTCTTCTAATGGGTTGAGTGTCCACCTTAAAGGCCTCCAAATATCTTTATCCATAGAACAAAACCAAACTCTTACCCCTTCATCAAAATCTTATCACTCCTCGCATCATTATCACTCCGTCAATTATTTCATACAAAGGTAAGTAAGAATATCTTATCTTAAAAAGGTGGGACACCCAACCCAAAATCCCTCCAAATATGTAAGCAATACTCTTATCCCTCCCTCAAAATATCCCCTGTAATAATTCTCTTACACCATCCTTAAGGCCATACTACCCAAGTCCTAAACATGCACACACAAACATTCATTTTACATACAACACACATATTTAATAAAATAAAACTTCAAGGTTAAAGTCCTTACCTTTCTAAATTGTAAGAACCTTTGATCCACAGTCATAACTCTAAGCTCCTTGCAATCTCAATCCCAAATCCCAACAAGCTCCAAGACTCCAAACAAGCAATTCAAGCCCATAAATCTCCAAATTGTAAGTGCACAAATAAATCAAGCAACCCCAAAACATACAAATAAATTATATAAATATAAATAGAGGAGAGGAGGGTGAGGTGGATCCATATAGAATGCCACATCACTTCTGCTAAACTCCACATCACCATGTCAAACATCAAAACTAAAGAGGATAAATTTTTGGGTAAGGATATGACAAATTCCTTCCACACACAAACTCTCACTCCATACCTCTAAGGACAAAAATAAAATATCATGTAAGAAACTACAATAATTTCACTTTTTAACCTTCCAAATCACATAAAGGGGTATTATTTTTACCCCTTATGCCATAGGTATAGTTAGTAGGTGAATGTAAGAGGTTTGGGATAAGATTACCTTGTCCCACAAGCATCCAAAAAAGGGTCTAATGTCAATGTTATCTCTCAAAAGTACACCCTGTAGAGAGATGACTTCAGGTGTTCTAAGCCTTCTCTGGATCTCTCTATTTCATAGATTTAATGGAAACACCCGAGGTCTATGGGTATACCTATTTTGAGGTGAGTCTCCGGTATCAAGGCCGGTTCCTTTTTGATGTATCCTAAACTAATTTTTGGGGTTTTGAGGGTAAAGGAGTAACTGAAAATGAAGTAAAAGGAGGTGATACACCAAATATTTTGAGTCTTCTGACTGAGCATATGCATGATGTAACTAAGAAATAACTGAACATTCACTGTACCAATGGCTTTCAACAAGGTATTAAGGAAAAAAAACTTTCTCTCTACTGAGGGAGATAATCACAACAATGAGATAAGTTAGACATGCACAATAAAACCTATGCAAAAAGGAGCATAATTGTAGTAAGGTAAATTATCTAGTCAGGGAATGAAATTCACAAGAACTATAAGTAATACACACTACTGCAAAACTGGCAAGGAATAAATTATTTCTTATTCAAAAGGAAAAACTGGAAATACATGCTTAAACACTACTATGTCCAAGAATTCCTCCTCTTGTGCCTTGTAATTACACACAATATATAGCAAGTTTATTCATCCCACCCCTCCTAAAAATAGACTAAAAATTGTAATCACCCATGCATCCTATTTTTATCCTTTATTATGAATAATAAACATGATCTTAAAATCTATCATTAATAGCCTTGATTTGAAAAATACACTCTAGTCAAAATGGAGATGACTGATCTATTTTAATAAAGTAAGATGAATAATTTGGCTAATAATAAGCTTTTCTTGATGAGAAAGTCTTCTCCAATGCATGCAACTTGTCTTCAACTGTTTGATGTGACATTTGTAATGATCCACTTGCAATGATAAAGTTATCACTTTAATCTTTCCCATCGATGCACATGCAAGAATAATCTCTATGTGTGTGTAAAATAAATTCTTTATTTGTAATACTTTTCATTAATAATTTTCCCATGCATTCATCTTGATTGGGACTATTTTTTTGATGTTGACATTTGTTATTTCCTTTTCACGATCCATGTGATGGTTGATGCTGACTTTTTTGGTATATTCTTCACCATCATGTGGTCCATGGAGTTAGTACACATTTGTTTGATTCGAATTCCTTGCTCCCATTTGATCCTCATGGCATATAATTTGGTTTTATAATCATAATTCCTTCCTTTTGACCATGGACACCCTTTTCCACAAGGTCACATGATTCATTTTTCATGGCACATATAATAATCATTGATTGATTATTTGTTACCCCAAACAACTCATGACATATAATTTGGTCTTCCCCATTTTTCAAATATTTAAGGTTTCAGACCTTAGTCTTGACATCCTTGATTATACACTTTGACCCATCCCTTCGCATGTGGTCGGTCTCCTTTGGTTAATCATAAACATGCATATACTCCATTTGATTCTTAGTCAAAAATAATGATGGGGTATGAAGTATGTTCCCCCCTCATATTGCATTGACCCTTTATAACTTATCGGTGGCTCTTCATTCGAGACTAACCCGAGTTGAGTTAGGGCTTGATGAATCATTTCCACATGCATAATTTCTCCAACCCTAGTTGGGTTTGTAAGCTCGATTTTTGGGTAGGGTAAAAACTTGAAACCCTAAAACATTTTGTAGATTTTTGAGATTTCCATTGAAATAGGTATACTCTGCTGAATTTTGAATTGGTGGCCATTGTTAAATGTGAATCGAGCTCTCTGCTTTGCACAATTTGTTCATAATCAAGGAATTTGGTGGAAATATTTGTATGTGGATGCCATTCCTAGATATAGCTCATGCTCTACTTGAATATTTCACTTTACAAGTTCTAAGGATTTGACTGTGAAGTATTATGCCTGCAATGGTCTCCATGTATCGATGGTTAACGAGGCTCTCTTTTGTATCGGCCATGGTTTGAGATTTAAAACAAGGGGTCAAGCTGCCATTTTGGAGTTATTTTATTTTGGTGCTCACTTTCTCGTGACTGCTCCCGGTTTTCATTGATGCTTACTTTATGAAGTTCATGGAACTCTCTAGATTTTGTTTGGATGGGTGTTATTGTTCATACTTATGGAGCTATGTGCATGGATTTTCAATTGGAAGCCTTAGATGCCATTATTATTTTGGGAGATCTATTTTGAAGTGGGGAAAATTTGAACTCTCTAGTAAGTTTTTTTCTGTATTCTCCTTCTTTTGTCTCTGTTCAAGCACCTAGCTTCAAAAATTATCATGCTACTTCTTTCCTTTCGTATTCTCCAAAAAAATTGTTTACATGAGGGATTCACTTTTTCACAAAAATATGCGAGGGCTTATCGTTACTTATCATGGTTTCCTTATCTTTACATTTTCACCCTTTCCTTTGTGGCTTCTATTTTTGAGTTTGGGTACTGTATCCTTTTCCTTGGAAGGTTTTGAGTGTTTTTACCTGTTATTTTTGGGGCCATGCTTCCATGGAAAATTGATACTCTCCGGCCAATTAGTTGAAAATCTCTATCTGTTGCTTTAGAGTGAGGGTTTTAGTAATCATTCATTGATGAAATTATTGAGCTCTCTAGATAAACTTTTTATCACGATTCGTTATCAAAATTTTCCTCGGGTAAAATTTGATAAAACAATAACTTAGACGCAACAAAAATGGAGGAGTTGATTCATCATGGAGGCTTGCATTTTGGAGTTGGGAAAATAAAGTTAAAATGGGCTGAAAAAATTGCAAGAGTTTCAGAAAAGAAGAAGCTCTAAAGTAAAAAAAAATAGACTTCGAGATGGAGAGTTTCAGCATTTTGGTGATTTTGGTGGGTGAAAGGGACAAAAATATCCGAAATTCTGAAAGTTTGAAATTCCAAAATTCTAAAAATTCAGACTTTCGGGTTTAAATCGATATAAGAGAATGGAAATTTAGAAAAGTGACCCAAAAGCCCAAAGTCTCGAAACCATGAAAGTCCAAAATTTTAAAATTTTAGGTTTCAGAGTTTTAGAGATTTAGGATTTGTAGTTTTGAGTCTTTGATGACAAAATGAGAAAATGACAAAAATGTCTCAAAGTCTAGATCCCAAAAGGTTTTAGATTTCAGAAGTCAACACAGTTTCGAGTCAACGCAGTGGTAGTTTTGGGTTTCGAGTTTTCAAACTCTCAAGGTGATTTGGGCAATGAATAGTGCAAAAGGTCGAGAAGGAAAAATGTTTGAAATTCCAAAGTTTTGGACTTTCAAGTTTCATGCCTTCGAGGTTAAGGTTTCAAAATTTTAGAAATCTCAAGAAAATTTGGCGATGAACAGTGTTTCAATCTCCGAAATGGAAATGTCTAAAATTCTGAATTTCAGGATTTAAGAGGTTACATGCATTTCAGATTCTAAAATGAGACATAACCAACCACCCATCATTTTTGAGACACCTCGACCTTTTGTTGGCAATTTTTTAGTGTGCTAGGATTCTCACCTACCAAAATAAGGAAGCTATGGGCTTCCTTTCTTACCCAACAAGGAATATTAAATGGTGTCATGGGTTTTTATTGGCCCCATCATTGTTGTTGGTGAATTCAATGTATTTTTGGGTGGTTGAAACAATAATTTGAATTATTCTCTCCCTTTCTCTCATATTCTTGCTATCTATTGTAAGGAGGGGCATTTTTTAAGTGTTGAATAATTTTTCTTTGCACCCTCCCTTCTTCTCTTGTCTATAAGTGATCTTGTGGAGTTCAAACCTCCCATTCAAATTGTAATGCAATTTTTTCCTCTTGGCCATTGTAATGCACTGTATCGAATATTTGGAGCAATAAGATAAGTCTATGGATGATTTCAACCCTCTCTTGTGTTCATTGCATTCTCTTGATCTCTCATTGCAATTTTGGTTAACTGTGCAAGGTGGTTGCATTACATGTTTTATGGTTTGTGTTTAATGTCAAAGCAGGTATTCAACATTCCTTTGGTGCATCACCTCTATTAGAATAGGTTTAATTTCTTGCATCTTCTTAACCCTATCTCCTTGGAAAGTTAGAGTAGATTTTAGGATAGATCCTCTACAATATGAATGTCTGCATCTGAAAAGTGGAATAGGAATAGGCCTTCATCTGGAGATTTTTCCTAATTTCAAAGTCACACACTTTGGGAAAAGCTCCATGTTATGCAATCATAGTTAGAGTTTCAACCCATCGATTTAGACATTCGGGGTTGTGGTATTACACAACAACACAATCTTCATTATTCATTCTCTAGAACCTTAGACTATCAATATTTTGATCTTGAGCCATGTGCAAAGAATTTCTTGAGTTTCTCAAGCTATATCTGACAATGATATTCCAAAAAAACTATTGGGTGTTCGTTTTGGCTCCATATATGATGATTTTTCGAGGGTTTATTCACCTTGACCCCAACTGGTAAGTTCTTGTTCAATCCTTGAGCCTTTTTGGAAACCCTGTGACAAATATTTTTAAAAATGTGGAATGAAGTGGATGATTTCCTTTATCTACACTTGTATGATTTCAAATTTCAACTTCAAAAGTTATTTTTGGATAACCCTAATATGGGTATCCTTCCTTTTTCTTATGAGTTCATGGATATGAAACTTTTCCTTTGTGGGAATCTTGGTATACGATTATGAGTTATATTTATAGTTGAATATTTGTATTGTGGACTCACTTGTCATTTTTTTATATTCTCCTTTTCTCAATTTCCATTTCGTGGACTGATGTGCATTTATCCGAGCGTCCATTATTGTACATTTAGAGATCTGTTACCTGGTTATTATTGATATTCTCTTTGGAGACTTTAAGAATGGAAGGGTGGCCTTAGGCCGTCATGATTTTTGTGTTACAACTCGCATCTATGCTTGTTTTACTTATCAATTGGGCTTGACAGCCATGATTCCATGTAATGTTGCAATTCCTTAAGGCTTTAGCCATTTCTTTTACTTGACTTTCTTCACTTTTGTATTCTCCATTCGAGCTTTGTTTGGGTTGATTCTAAAACTAGGTTTTCTCTATTCTTGTTATTCGAACCTCATACCTCCTAAATCTAGGCATTTGAGTTGTAGTCATTTTGCTTGTTCTTATAGAGTTAGGCTTTGATATAGTTTCAATTTCATTCTCTATATTGTAGATTTCATGCTCTATTGTAGATTTGTTTGCATTCGAGGGTTTCATATTTTATATTACTTTTCTTATAAGTATTTTCCATTGTTATTCTTTTTGTTTGCTCTACACTTTGAACTTAACTAGATTTGTAATTAAAAGAAAATATTTTCATTTTCTTCATGTAGAGGCTTGTTTTAGAGCTCACTTTTCTTTCTAACCCTAGTTGTATCTTGTGTACTCATACTTCTTTCTTTTCTCAAGATGATGGCTTTGGAACTATGTTTTCACTGATCCCAACACTTTGCAAGATGGAAATGAACTCTGGAAATGAAGAAATTAAATTACTTCCTTTATAAAATGATCCTTCATTGGTTTTGATTTAGGAAAATAGTCCATTCCTTAAAACCTTTTATTTTTATTATTCTTTATACTTCTTGTGATAATGTGTCAATGTTTGTACTCATTATTTTGAAGAAATGTGATCATTGTAGTTTGAAAACATGATGATTCTTTCCATCTCTTCTTTGAATAACAACCTCTTGATCCCTTTGAGCATGCTTGTACTTATGATACAGGAATTTATTTTTTAAAAAAGTTTGCCTTTGATAAATGATTTCTAGCTCAATTTCATCACATCCCTTTCTAGATAACTATATGTTGTAAAAATATACTTGATGGGCAGTGCCTCCTTTGAAAGTTGGTCCTCATAAATTGACTCCTTTATCCTGAAGATGATATTTTCTTATAGCTCCTAGAAGATTGTTCCTGTTTGAGTTGGAAACTTTTGGCATGTATGGCAATGAATACAGTAGAAATGAGGTATTCAAAGAAACATTGAACTCCATTTTGTAACTCGAAACTGCTACTTTCTTGATATTGTAACCTTGCACTTTTGAGTCTCTTGTACACTTGGCATGGAGCTAAAGACTATATTTGTTAGATTTGTTCATAATTCCCACATGGTTGTGACCTTCTCTGTTTAAACATTTCATACTTTTAGATCATGTTTGATCACTTGATATAGCTAAGGTTTTACATGGAATTCTATTGGACCTTCTGCACCTATTACATTTATGAACATTGTACCTTTCCTTGAAAGATGAAAATGAATTATTTTGAACTTAAAAATGATGTTTCCTATTTCTTCTCAACTTATGATATTATGTATTTGTACTAATTGGCTGAAAACTTTAAAATTGTTCAAGATGTACTTGCAACTTTCTTGTGAATACCATAATTACACTTTTGAATGCATGTTTTTCTAAAATTGGAAATATAAGGAGTTAAAATAAAACCCTGAGCTCAATATTGATGACCATTTACTTCTCTTTTTTAGGTATCATGATGTAGTTTAGAGGAAAATAGTTGGAGCAACAATTCAAAAATAAAAGAACACCTCCTCAAGGAAATGATGGGTTTCTTTTACCTCCTTACATTTTCAATTTCATAAGTATATGCATTCCTTTTTCTTCAATTATTTCTCATGGCTTGTGTGAGAAGATATGCACAATTATTCCTCATGAATAAATGAAAATATTTTCTGTGTAATGAGATGTATATTTTCCTTTCTATACTTTTCTTCATTTGTATGGATAATAAATGAACATATACTACTCAAAACACTTAAATAATTCACTTAATCATGGAAATAAATTAAAATTGAATATACCTTGTTGATGATCATTTGAAATGAAAACTGCTTGTAAAACTATACCTTGTCCTTCAAACCTGCAACTTGTTTGCAGTTTAAGAGCATCATGTCTAGTACATGCTACCATTTCTACCTTCCTCAGGGATTTGTGATGGTCATTTATGGTTGTTGCATAGTTCTAACGAGGGTAACAAACGGAAGTGCTACATCTTTGAGGCATGGCATTCAGAATCGCACCCAAATTTTAGTTTTGATCCAAAAGTGACTTACAAGACTCAAAAAACAATAATTAAAATTGTATCCCTTTCCGGGATGCCCGATCAATAACATATCCAAAACATGTAACCCAACCAAAGTGAGAAACTTAAAAGTTTTGAGTTGACCTCTTTTACACGGTGCAAAAATGTCAATAGTTAAATTTCAGGATTTGAAGGATGGGTCAAGTGCAAAACATTTAAATCAATTAGAGTCCAACTCGAATCAAATATCAACAAGACAATATACCCCATTAAATTTCCCTTGGTTACATCCCATATTATTTTAATTAACATGATTAATATACCTAAATAAGAGTACATTAATTAGGAATAATAAAGTGAAATACATTACATTAATAAATCACATACTTCAAAAATAAACTAAAAAAGGAAAAGGGAAAAACACACATGGCCCATGGTCGCATTTTGAGGTCATCCCCATGGGGACCTACTAAAACCACACAAAAATATAACTAAACATAAAGATGCCTAGGTGAACTTCGTTGCAACCATCTGATATTTCACTATCGTTAGTCTCAGTACCCCCTCTTGTTTGTTGTGATTTTGTAACCTACAACAAACAAACGAGACCTCTTTGGCCTCATGGCTGTATCAAATACATCAAAAATAAAATAAAATGCACATCTATGAATAAACATCATCATATCACATAATTATATCATCATTAAGGCTAAACAATTCTATCAATCATTTACAATTTTTAAACATTTCAATTCCATCATTTTCATCACCATCAATGAGATCACAAGACTAATACAAACATCCAAACATAATAAATATGTCAAGAATCCAAAGTTTCAATATATATAATATAATAAAAATCGATCATCATTAGTACTTAAATATTTTTCCATGCATATAATCCACAATATGAGTCATCACATATCCGAATAAAAATATACATATTGTTTATCAAAATTCTAATCAAATATAATAATGCCCATCTATCTATGTCTACTAATCAAATATGATAATAATTTCCATGTCTCTAATCTATAGTAAGCCAAAATCATAGTAACATAAATGTCCAAGAGGAGTGGGCACTACATTCACCTACATATCATTATATAATAACATATTTATGTACATACACCTCTCTTGTTCACTACATATTAAAACACGTCAGATCACCTTGTTGGAAATGAGGTGTCTCAACCTTGTTTGGTTTATTTGAATTTAATATTTTCCTACAACCATTTCACATTGTCTAGGCTCTAAAAATAGAAATAAGAGTTGTCAAAGATTCCCATATGATAGCATATCATGGAAGGGCTATTTTTAGAGATATTATGATAGATTTTATGACATTTATGAGGGTCAAAAATAGGGAGAATATTGTGGACGTGGGAGCCTATTTTTAGACCAAAATATTGCTCTTTAATGTTATCCACCTCATGAGAGGTTTGGCACATGGTTTTGTAAACCATAGGTGGTTTCTTGTATAACCGGAGGTCTATAAATTAAAGGCTTGGAGAAGCGGTTGGAGTAGTGAGTTGTAATCCTCCTAGAATTGTTTCTGGTGATACTCTGTAAGAAACTTGCTCTGCAAGTGTATGTAATCTTGTTATTAGATTTGAAATACATTGAGTAAGCTTTTTGGAGTGTGGGGTTTTTATCCAAAGGATTTTCCCCATGTATATCTGGTGTTTGTGTTTCTATTATGAATATGTTACGATATTTCGTAACTATTTTACTATGTTGAAAGTTTTGCATAATATCTCTCCTCAAGATTAGTGTAGGAAGTTGTTCGTTACTCTTAATTTCCTATCAAGTGGTATCGAGCTGATCACCTTTGGTTTTAGTTGTGGGTTGTTGGGTTTTTTGTGCTAATCCGGGTTTGAGTGGGAGCTTGTGCAGAGAATACTTTGTTATCTGGTTGCAGATATTTTTCAAATGGCGAGCACATCTAGGAGGATTGACATAGAGAAGTTTTCTGGCACAAACTTTGAAATGTGGAAGCTAAAGATGGAAGATCTGTTGGTTGATCGAGATCTATGGGATGCGGTGGATGAGAAGGTCTATAGGCCTACGGATCCAGTTTTGGCTGCACAATATGATGTAATGGATAGAAAAGCTAAAGGTCTTATTAGACTATGTCTTGCAGATTCTATCCTGATAAATGTCCATGAAGAATCCACTTCGGAGAAGCTTTGGAAAAAGCTGGGTGAGATATACCAAGCTAAGTCTTTAGTAAATAATATTTTCTTGAGGAAGAAGTTGTTTTCCTTAAGAATGGAAGAAGGTGGACAAATATCTAAGCATCTGGAAACATTCAATATGTTGGTGACTCAGTTGAGCTCGGTTGGGGTTAAGATGGATGAAGAAGAAAGGTGCCAAACGTTGTTGGTTTCATTTCCAGACTCATGGGATAGCCTAGTCATGGCCATTGGGAGCACTTCAGTCACTCTAAAGATGGAGGATGTTGTTGGTTCTCTACTCTCCGAAGAGATGAGAAGGAAGGTCTCTCTAAACACCAAAGAGGCTTTGAGTGTTCGAGGAAGAAAAAAAGATGAGGCAAAGATGAGAAGAAGCGTGGCCATTCCAAGAATAAGGGGAGATCAAAATCCCCTGGTAAGTCCAAGGCGATATGCTAGAACTGTGGCAAATCTGGACACTTCCGAAGGGAATGCAAAGAAGAAAAGAAAAAGAAAAAGAAGAAGCATGATTCTGATTCTGAGTCCGAAAAAGAAGATGGAGATGCCTTTATTGCAGCTTTGGCCACTCGTGCAAGTGATAATGCATGGTTGATAGACTCAGGTGCATCTTTCCACATGAATCCTAACAAAAATTGGTTTAGTAAGTATGAAAACTATGATGGTGGTAAGGTGTATTTGGGTGATAATTCTTTCCTTGAAATTGCTGGTCGTGGTAGTATTCAGGTGAAATTTTCTGATGGTAGAATTAGAAGATTTGATGGTGTCCTTCATATCCAAGGACTAGCAAGAAATTTACTATCTGTTAGCAAGCTAATAGATGCGGGTGTGCATGTACAGTTTTCTGAAGCAGGTGTGAAAATGGTGAGAGGTGCTATGGTGATAGCAAGAGGAAGTAGATTGGGTACATTGTACCAACTTGATGCATGCACGGTTGAGTGCAATAGCACTTTGGATAAAACTAAACCAAAGAACTACTTCGCTGAAAAGGAGAGGGTTTCCTCCTCTGCAGATGGTTGTGGCTTCTGGGTACCCAAGGGTGCTCTGCCTACCGAATCAAAATTACCTGCAGAGAAGACCATGTTATGGCACCAAAGGCTTGGCCACATTGGTGAGAAGGGTTTAAAATCCAAAAAATAAGAACCTCATTGAGGGGTTGAATGATTGCAATCTGGAGTTTTATTTTTGTGAACATTGTATTTATGGCAAACAGAACCGCGTTTAGTTTTACTCGCTACTCATAAGTCTTCATGTATCTTGGATCTAATCCATTCCGATGTATTTTGTCTGTTAAGGTTTCTTATATTGCTAAATCAGTTTACTATGTTACTTTCATTGATGATTTTAGTAGGAGAACATGGGTATATTTTTTAAAGAGTAAATCTGAAGTTTTTAGTTGTTTCAAGGAATTTAAGGCTATGGTTGAAACTCAAACTGGGAAGAAAATTAAGTGTTTGAGATCGATAATGGAAATGAGTCTTGTGCGTAGACTTTGATAGATTTTGTACAGATTGCGGGATTAAAAGACAAAAGACAACTTCGTATTCTCCGGAGCAGAATGGAGTTGCAGAAAGAATGAATAGAACGTTGATGGAGAAGGCTAGGAGCATGTTGATTGGAGCTGGTCTAGAAAAGAGGTTTTGGGCTGAAGTGTTACCACCTCTTTGCTATTTGATAAATAGATCTCCTACATCAGTGCTTGTTGATAAAACGCCAATGGAGGTGTGGTCAGGGGAAAAATCCTTCAATTAGACATCTGAGAGTTTTTGGCTGTGAGGCATATGCACATGTGCCTAAGGAGAAGAGAACAAAGTTGGATTCTAAGGTTGTCAAATGTATCTTCATCGGATATGGCTATGGTGTGAAAGGATACAAGCTTTGGGATCCTGTTGCACAAAAGGTAATACACTCCAGACTTGTTATTTTTAGAGAGATTAAATCTTCCTGACTGTTAATTTTCAGCGTAACAACATAAAGAAAATGAACAAAAAAAGGATGTGGTTTAACTTCCTTCTACACTGAGAAAGTTGAATCGAGACCCCAAAATAGACAAGAAGTTGAGGAGATCTCATCAAGCTCTAGAATCTTTAGAAGAGGAAGAAGAAGAGGAAGAATTGGAAGAATCTCCACCTCAGCTTGTTCGAAAGTCTACAAGGCAAAGGCAACCACCTGAAAGGTATGGGTATTCTCCTGATGATTGGAAGTGCATATTTGCTTTGAGTACTAACATTGATGAACCGAGATCTGTACAAGAGGCTTTGGGTATGAATGATGCAAAGTCTTGGAAAATAGCCATGGATGAAGAAATGGCAGCCCTTAAAAAGAATGATACATGGGACCTTGTACCATTGCCTGAAGGTCGGAAACCTGTTGGATGTAAATGGGTGTTTAAGAAAAATATTGGTTCAGATGGAAATGTTGAAAAGTATAAGGCACGGTTGGTTGCGAAGGGTTACTCTCAAGTTGAGGGTATTGATTATGGTGAGATATTCTCTCCTGTTGTTAAAATGAAATCCATTCGATTTTTATTATCTATTGCAGCAGCTTATGACCTAGAGGTTAAACAAATGGATGTGAAAACTGCTTTCCTTCATGGTGATTTGGAGGAAGAAGTCTATATGACACGGCGAGCACTACATGGTGAAGGTAAAAGCAATATGGTTTGTAAGTTAAAGAAATCCTGTATGGCCTTAAACAAATTCCTAGGATGTGGTACCGAGAAGTTTGATTCATATGTGTTGAGTTTGGGGTTTTGCGGTCTAAATCTGATCACTTTGTGTATATTTTAAATCTGATGGTGATTGTTTCTGTAATCACTTTATATGCTGATGACATGTTGTTTATTGGGAAAGGAAAAGGTTTGATTGTAGAATTGAAATCTCATCTCTTTGCGAAATTTGAAATGAAAGATCTTGGTGCAGCAAAACACATACTTGGGATGGAGATTAGAAGAGATCGTGAGAACAAAAAGCTATGGCTTGGCCAGAGTAAGTATGTTTGTTCTATTTTGCAAAGGTTCAACATGCAGGATTGTAAACCACTTTGTGTTCCTATTACTTTGGGAATGAAGCTCTCCATTTCACAATGTCCTTCATCCCCATCGGAGATGGAAGAAATGAGCAGAGTGCCTTACCAGAGTGTAGTTGGAAGCTTAATGTATGCTATGGTCTGTATAAGACTAGACATTGCCCAAGCAGTGGGAGTTCTTTCTCGTTTTATGTCTAATCCTAGAAGAGTGCATTGGGATACGATTAAGAGGGTCTTCGATATTTACGGGGTACATCGAGTACTCTATATGTTTTCATGGAAGAGGAAATCAACATTCCCTACGTATTCATAGTTTTGTGGATTCAGATTGGGCCGGTGATGTCGATAGTAGAAGATCCACCAGTGCATATGTGTTTACTCTTAATGGTGGTGCAATTAGTTGGATGAGCAAGCAACAAGTTGTGGTCGCTTTGTCCACTCGAGGCGAGTACATGGCAGCTACTCATGCACAAAGAAGCCATTTGGCTGAAGCATTTGTGCTCAAATATTGGATTAAAACAGGTGCGATTCTGATATCTTGTGACATCAGTGTAATCGCCTTGCGAAAAACCTGACTTTTCATGCCAGGACCAAACACATTGATGTTCAGTATCACTTCATGAGAGATATGGTCGAGGATTCAAGGGTGAAGCTGGAAAAGGTAGAGACAGGTTGGAAATGTTGCGAGATGCATTAACTAAGCCCTGTGAGCACGGTGAAATTCAGGTGGTGTTCGAGTCTATGGGCCTCTCGGCCCTAGAATTTGATCCATGATGGTATCTTTCCCTTGGCCCTTACAAGGTATTCGACAAGTGGGAGATTGTTGGAAATGAGGTGTCTCAACCTTGTTTGGTTTATTTGAATTTAATATTTTCCTACAACCGTTTCACATTGTCTAGGCTCTAAAAATAGAAATAAGAGTTGTCAAAATATTCCCATATGATAGCATATCATGGAAGGGCTATTTTTAGAGATATTATGACATATTTTATGACATTTATGAGGGTCAAAAATAGGGGAGAATATTGTGGACGTGGGAGCCTATTTTTAGACCAAAATCTTGCTCTTTAATGTTATCCACCTCATGAGAGGTTTGGCACATGGTTTTTTAAACCATAGGTGGTTTCTTGTATAACCGGAGGTCTATAAATTGAAGGCTTGGAGAAGCAATTGGCGTAGTGAGTTTCAATCGTCCTAGAATTGTTTCTCAAGTGATACTCTGTAAGAAACTTGCTCTGCAAGTGTATGTAATCTTGTTACTAGATTTGAAATACATTGAGTAAGCTTTTGGAGTGTGGGGTTTTTATCCGAAAGGATTTTCCCCACGTATATCCGGTGTTTTTGTTTCATTATGAATATGTTGCTGATATTTCAGAATCTGTTTTACTATGTTGAAAGTTTTGCATAATATCTCTCCTCAAGATTAGCATAGGAAGTTGTTCCGCTTATTCTTAATTTCCTATCATACCCAAAAACTTATCAAGCATATATACAAATAAATTATTGTCTCATTTCTAATAATAAAAATAAAATTGGCTACTTATTATCTCGTGAGCCTACTTTGTTCTTGTTTTTGTTCGAGTAGTTTGGTTGCTTATTTTCTAGGCGCTACGTTGTTTATCTAGGTTCTTAGAACCTCTTACTTCTTCACTTTTTAGTTTTATCGGGTTATGATCCATTTGATGTACTAGGGTATGCCCCCTTCAAAAATCAATTTACATATTATAAAAATAATAATAGAAATAAATATTAGCAATATTAAAGACTATCGTTATTCAAGTCTATTCTTATACAAATATGATCACCTAATGTTATATTAAAAAGGTTGAAACTATTTATTATGTACAACATACTACTTTAACACTTATCATTACTACATCCGTTGATATCCGGATGCTAAGCTCCACGAAAACCGATGATAAATGCAATGTGATTGTTGACAGGGAAAGGGTTATCACACGCGACTTCCCGCAGGCTCAGTTCAGCAGTTACGCAGCCGTTCGTGAGAAGACCAACGGCTATAGTTCCCAGTCTTATGCGACCTTCAACAGCAAGAAACGGACTGTTCTTCACGCTCAGAGGCATTCGAGAAATTGTTGTAACCAGTATACCACAGAGAAGATGGGAGGACCTCCCTGTCAAATTGAGCCGTGCGCGGACCCCGACTGGAAGGAAAACACTGAGCTTTGGAACATTCTCAGCATAGGCGGCTTCACCAACTTCGTTGATAGGGTGCAGGGACATGATCAAAGCATTTCATGCGCTTTGCTAAGGAGTGGAAAGAGAGGACTGTCGACTATGGGGGACAGAAGATACTTGTCAATGAAGATCTCATTGCTGAAGCGACCGGCCTCAGCTTGGAAGGGTACCGCTTCTTCAACAAAAGGGTTATCAAAGAAGCTGAAGAAAGAAGATTTGTGGAGGAAGATGAGAAGCTCATATTTAGCACAGCGGGTCTGCTTGTCAGCTCAATTCCATCACCCTATGATGAAGTCACTCGCATGATGATTCGATTCATCTCCTTGGAAGGTAGGTTTGTCACTGTCCCTGCTAAGCATCTCATCTTTTTAAACCACTTCCGTAGGAATAGATTGGTTTGCTTCCCTCATTATCTGTTAAACTCCCTTGAGCGCTCCATTTTGGAGTTCCAGAAGCACACCCGGGTGGTTCCCTTGCATCAAGGGCTTATATTGTTAATTCACAAATGCTGCCTTCTTAAGTACCCTGGTCTTCCTTCCTCTCCTAGCCCGGCTCCCCCTTTGATGGGCTCTGCTGCTGCCAGTCCTGTTTCCCCTGCTGCCCTTGCTGCTGCCCCCGCCACCGGTGCTGCTACCCCCATGCCGGCTGCACAAGCTTCTCCTTCAATTCCTCCTGTTGCTGCTCCTGTCACCCACCTCGCCTCTACCTCTAAAAGACCAATCACCAGGGCTTCCAGGAGACTCAACCTTGAGACTCTTGCTGTGGGGAAGGAGCCTATTGAACTTGACATTGCACGTGACCTGCTGAACATTAGTAGTGCCAGTCCCCGGGAAGTACAGATGGATAGCTCTTCTAAGAGGCTGGAGGCCTTAGAGGCTGAGATAAATTTGCTGAAGGATGAGGTCAAAAACCTAGCTAAGCAAAAAGGTAAGAAAAGCATGGAAGGGGAAGGAAGCATTGACAACAAATGATTGAAGACATATACAAAAATCGACCTCCTTAGACTCCCGCCTAGGGAAGGCTAAGACTAGACATGATTACAGCATTGCTGCCTTTAGGGCCATCGAGGAGTTCATCGAGAGTCATGCCAAAAGTGTTTCCAACCTCAGCGGTGTCTGGATGCACTTTGGGGTAATGAAAAAGAGAGCAAAAGAACCACCGAGGAGCTAGATAAGACGGATCCTTACATGACTGCTTTGGGTATGTTTCATGCCTGGAAAAAAGTCAAGATCAGTATTGATAAAGCTGCCAAGAAGTAGTCCTAGATGCTTCTACTTTGCTCTTAGTTGTTTTTCTTACTATTTTTTTGGCGATCTTTACTTCTTGTTTTTGCTTTGTTGTTTTTTGTTAAGTCTCGTTTGTGTAGCTATTTACGGGCTCGTAGAACTTCATTGTAATACTTGGACTTTGTTTCTTCCGCTTTGTTTCTCACTCTTATTCCAGCTTTCGAGGCCTTATTTTGTATTCAAGGGTATAGTCCCTTTCAAAAAACTATTTGCCAATATTAAAAAAACACTTACCATTACTACTACTCAATGCTAAAAACATTTATTTTAACCTCCATGCATTATCTTACACAAGTTATTCAAGTGTAATATTATAAAAATACCTTTTCCTAATATTATTGACATGTCTAAGAAAAAGGCTCTATATTTGATGAATTTTATGCTTTCAATTATCATCAATGATGTGGACATTCTACAATTAATGTATTATACTATGAAGAAAATCCAAGATATTTTTGACAACAATACCATTTCTATACAAGATCTTGAGCCACCATACAATAGAATATTTTCTCAACCTAATTCATGCATGTGTTTATTTATTGATCCATTACCTAATCATGTTGAAAAAAACAAGGCCAAATAGTTCACATGGATTATCACATTGTTTCTCCTTCACTGACCTATGCATCTAATACTCTTCCATTCATTATTATCATTAGTGTTACACATGTAGTATACAATCAACTATACCACCAATTATATTTTCCAATTCATAGATTCATCTTGATGAGAATGATGTATCCTAACCCATCTTCATTCGCACATACATTGATTCAAAACCAATTCAAATATTTATGGTAGACAATGATTTTACCTGCAATCTTTGCATGATGGAACTTCTATATATATATATATATATATTGTACAATAATTAATAGGTGCCACTAACATGGTTCAAGGATTTGATGATAAATAACAACAATCACTTGAAGGCATAGTTTTTTATCGTAAAATTTGGTCTAAAGGGATAGCCATCATATTCCTTGTAGTTTCTTCCAATGAAATAGTCAATGTGTTACTTAGATTCCTTTAGATCCATGATGTGCATGTTATTCCATCAAAAATACGTTGATGCTAAAAGTTTGTATACAAAAACATAACTATGATTATATCTAAAATAATTAATGAGCACCATATTCTCTCTACTCTGCAGATAATGCCTCATGCCGATAAATGAATATTACAACCTACTATACTTATTAATGATCACTTTCTTCAACATATCTCATGACATTCCATAAAGCATTAACATCACCACACTATTATGCCTATTCCTCCTATATGTCTTGTTTTATCTAAGTATGTACAACACACAATAGTTTGAAAATAATTGAATGCAAGAGTGAGTCTCAAAATACACCAATGCACTCTCATTCACACTGATATTTTATGGTTACTATGACTACTAGTAATAACATATTCATAGATTCACATTATGTTATTGAGGGTAACGATAGCCAACATCACATTGTGTATAAATCCCTCATTAATTTACATGACAATTATCCACTTCTAGACACAAATTCTTCACACTTACCTCGAATTATCACATAAACATAATTTTTTTCTTTCTTCTTATGAATATCACACCGCACCACGAAAACACATGTTTTAATAAAGTTGTATCAATGATTTCACACATTTTACCCTATTTATTTGCATACATTCATGTAAATATATTAAAGTACCTATCATTACAAAGAAACATATGTTTAATAATCAATTAGTTAAATTATATTTAGTGGTACTTTATATGTGTTTATTGATTAGTATTTCAAGTTACGATATTACTAGCATGTATTAACTTTTAAAATCAATATCTTAACTTTATAAAAATGTTAATCTAGATTCCTTTATTCCCCATGTGAAGAATATTTAAAATTAAGGCATGTAGGTGATAAAATATCGGTTTAATGCATATAGAGATTTAATTTCTAAATTTATAAATACTTTACCTTTTCATATTACTTTATTTTTTTACATATTTTTTGTTTTAAATTGAAAAATAGCGGGGATAATTTCCATATGGTTTTAAAAAAAAAAAAAAGATTTTTGTGCAATTTTATCAAATTAGGGTTTACGGTTGCTAAATATGTATTCTAAATTGAAATTTACTTTCATTTTTTACAATTATGTTTTTTTCTATTAATTTGTTTGAGAGTCTGATTTAAAAATAGCACAACTATCATTTATGCTTCATCTTTTGAGTACAGATTAGAAATTACAACACACATTTTCAAAATATATTGAATGATATTCAAAAAATTCAAAAAAACATTAAAATATACAACCTTTTGAAGCCTAAGTCACTAAAAATAATGGATGAATTAATATCATGTGTGATAGGAAATGAAGGATATAATGCATTGGTAGGTAGACTTTCTAATAAGGAATCCGTTAAGAGGTTGTGTTGTGGGAGTTATGAAGGAAAAAATAAAATCGAGGCATATTATGTAAAAATGTACATGTCACATTTGTGCACCATTGATTTATCCTAGATTTTGGGCCTCTTAATGCTAATTTCCTAATAATGATCACTTACTGTTATATTTCATTATGATGCTACATAATGAGGTTCACCTAAACCTAAATGTAAACTATTTAGACATATATAGTTATTTTGGGTAGGGGTGGAACCGCATTACCATAATGCCTACATATTGAAAGGAAACATATCCTCCTATTGTTGATGTGTGACAACTTGTAGATAGGCCACGACCTTCTTACTTTTCTCTTCGGATTTCATTGTGCGATTATGAGTGCCCATCAGGGTGCTATAGAGGGTCTTGGGATCATTTCTTGCGAGACCCATTTTATCTCTCACGACCTTGTGGGTCAATTCCTTCACTATGTGGTAGTAGTGGTCGAGGTACTAGCAGTAGTAATATATGCGAGGAGTTATATGCTTGTGCACATTTGATATCACATGATCGGTTCGAGGAAGTTATATATGTTACACATATGCATTGGCTAGGATGCATCATGCATATAAACTTCTTCCATGCATATGAGATGATTACATGGGACCACGACATCCCCGTATCGGGGTTTTATACTATATAGATTAGATTATTATTTAGGGTATTATATCTTCTTTTTTAGGGTACTACTACAACTTTTACACTTTTACCTCCTGTTTGAGATTGTGATACACGATGTTCAACACTTTTTTGTTCTGGTGTGTGAAAATTAAACCTTAATTTAATTAATTTATTTTATTACATTATTACTTTACATTTATTAATATTTAAATAGATATCTAAGATTTAGTATTGACATATAATAGTGAATGTTTACGTGTGTGTTTAGGCTTCTTCTCTAGGGCATGTTGGTGAGCATTTTTTTCTTCCCAACTAAATACATATCCATATATGACATTTTCATAGATCTTGAAAGATTCGAGCCATGATTTATCGCGTGAATTTGAGATCCTGAGTAAGGTTGGTTAATTTGGCTGATTATTTGTTGGTGTTAAGGTCATGGGTCACCAAAGACAATTGTTGGCAAAATCCTCATACATTTTGAGATAAATTCTGCTAAGGTATATATATATATATATATATTGTTTTAGATTTAATATTTAAACTAAATTTAAATTTGAGAAATTAATTTATTATTTAAAAATTCTTTTATCAACTTCTTACTTTTAATTTGTTTTGTTTCACATGGATCTTCGGGCTAGATATCTACATGTTTTAAGGAATTTATTTGATTGCACATACCAACGCTTTAAAATCTCAAACATTCACTATCCAAGCTCAAAATGTGGATGTTCTTTAAACGTGATGTACATATCATGTCAAGTTCTTTCGAGATAATGTCTTTATACATTCTACATAGTCAATACGAGATATTATGTGTTTTAAGACATCCATCATATTTTGAGAAGCACAAGTCCTCCGAATCAAAAAATCTAAAACTATCTTCACAATACAATCCTCAATTTTATCAAAATGTGTACTTCTACACATTTTTTCCAATTTCATTCCATAGTAGAATCATCTAATGTCTTCCTCCTCTTCGTATACATATGGATCATCTTTTTAGAAACACCTAAGGCATGTATAGTAGTGCGAATATGTTGATTCTTTATTGTATTTTCACTTACACATAAAGTTAAAATTACTCTATGATAAATAATCTTATCAATAGACATAGTTTTTGTACCCACTGAACTTATTCCTTTAGACACATTCACAAAAATTCTTGTTCCAAATGTTGTGACTTTCCCCATCCAAAAATTCACCCAAAAATTGTAATGTTTCCTTCATATCAACATGATTCAAGAATGAAACCAAAAATGTGCTCTAGCAACTGTAGTAAAATTAGAAAATTCACTATATAATCTCTCAATAAATTTAGTTGTTTTATTTTTTTAGTGATTCTTATTATTAGCAAAATTCTTTTAATTTGTTGAAATCCATCTTCACCAAGTGTTTGAAATTTTTCTTGGGAAGTAATTTGATAACTTTTGTTATCAAATCAACATATAATTTAGGAGAGGGGGGACTTCTTGTTGCGAATCATATTTTCCATAAAAATTCCAAAAAATCAACATATATGATTACATCATTCATGGATGAATATAAATATATATAAGAGCTTGTTTTAGAAAATTGATTCAATTTGTCTTTAGTATATTCTTATTGGTATGCATATTAGAAAATATATTATACAAATGAAATATTAGGAGTGCAAAAAACATAAGGATGATGGAAAGAATGAGGATACACTTGTGTGTATGTTTCATGTATGAGAGAAGATGAAGTTAAATCTCTACAACATTATGATAATATGAACATGAGCTATGTGAATTAACAATCATAATGAAGAAAATAATAAGGTTTATTAGATGAGGATAAGATATAAAAGAAGACAAGAGACCCATTATTCACATAAGATACACAACAAGAGGAATGTGTTGCATGGTGGTGATAAAAAATGATACCATAATTTTTTTGGAATTTGTTAAGATGCGATGGAGATTAGATTATGAATTGAGGATGTATTGAAAACCTTATCTAGAAGGTGACATGGTTTATGAAAGGAATAAAAATCATTGTGAAAAAATAATGTGAATTAGAGAAGAATATTAGTTATAAGAGATATTACACATAATATCTATAAAGGAGAACATACAAATCATGTTACTTAGGTACCTATAGACCTAACCTAAGAAAAGAGTTTGATATCATCTCTAACCTAAGGATTTCATATTTACGCAATGATGGATAAATAAAGTAAATGATCATAAAATTATATAATAGTGTGTTTCATATGGTATGATAGATAAAATTGACGAACTAGGTATTATAGAAATTATACTTAACTAGAGATAGAAAAGTATATAAGTGTAAACCTATGATAGTTCCATCACATTTACATGAAAAGAGATAATATGAAATATAATGTATAACATTATAAAATTGATAAATAACATATCAAAATATCAAGTGAGAAAAAAATAGTAGATATAACCCTAGTTATTTCTGACAAGTATGTAAAGTGAGAATATAAAATATTGTAAGTGGATAAATAGTACTAGAAGATAAAGAAATGTGAATTTAGTAAAAGAATTCCAAATCATGTCACAAGGAGTCTATTATTTTATATGTATAAACAACATGCCAAAAGATCTAGGAAGAAATAAATGGTAAAATTATATCTAAAGGATGTTGTAAGTAGTATGTAAATTGTAAATAATATGTAAAGGCATAGTCAACATGTGTGAACTAAATAAATCAAAATAAGTAGATAATGTAGGATTTTAAGGGGTAGTGAAGATAATTAGACTAACCATCTTGTCTAAATTGTAGATTATAATGGGTAGCTAGAAAATGAGTTAAATTGATTTGTATAACCTATAGATGTTAGGGGTAGCCAAATTATTAGACTAGATGACCTTTCTAGACTAAAGATGTAAGGAGAAGATAAAATAACATACTAATTTGGCTATCTAAACTAAGGATTATAATTGAGAAGTGTGAGAAAAAGTATTATGAAAATAAAATATATGAAAAAAGGGAAGTACGAGGACATGTGGGTGTGTTGGGTTTTAAAATGGTCCTTTTAAGAAACCACGATCGGGGACAACAAGTCCCTCCTCTTTAATGGTAGAGGTTGCCTTATTGAAAGAAAGCAACAAAACTTATATACAAATGTACAACTTTCAAAGTGTGGATTCTGATACTTTGAAATGTTTTCACCCAAAGATCATCAATACAAAAGACTTGAATAATTAAGGAGATGAGAAAGGAAGAACATGAAAATACCTTCAAGAAATATAAATATCGAGTATAAACTTATATATATTGAACCAGGGGAGTTAGATAATAGAATCATTCACTTTCATAACCAATATAATTCCACAGACGCAAAGTTCCAGAAATCATATAAATAAGAACACAAAGTTTCCTATCATAAAAGATGGATGATTCCCAAGTTTCAGACATGAAAAGAAGAAAAGAAGAGGAAGAAAGGGGAAAAATTATGTATTGATTACTTCAAATCTATTACCTTTACAGAGTCTCAAGATCCAACCCGAACAATAGCATGGAAAATCCATTAAATAGTTTCCAAGAAAGTTACATTTGGTTACAAAAATGATGAAAAATGATTCAAGAAACTAACGTATGAGTTTCTGTAATGCCTCGATTGTTTCCATGCCTAGTGGAAAAAATAGATGCATTAAATCACATCCGTTCATCCTGCCTTTGTAAAATTTGAATTCGAGCTCTCCACGTGGGAGAGATTTAAAATGAAGCCAACATGAGGATGCCTTTTGCATTTTGTGCCCTTTCAAGAAATGGCAGTTTGGAACATTTTGGCCCACCCACATGCTTTTGATATGGTCTTGAAACTTGGATTTACTTGAGTGGTGATAGAGCTGCGAGTCACTTTTATAATTTTACCTCTTTTCAACGTGGGCTTAGAACCTCAAATTGCCTTGCCGACCCACCTCGCACTTTGAATTTTGATGTGGGCTCAATATTTTACTTTATCCCTTAGCATGGGTGGGGCCACAAGTTGCTTTATAAATTTATGCCCTTTTGGAAATAAAACCAAAATCCTCAAATCACCCCGACGGCTGCCTTTGCAGCTGTGACTTTTCAAATCATCAAAACACGAGAAAGGGCCCGCCTTTCCACCTTCACTTGAAAGGTGAACACATGTCCCTTTATGGGCTAGTTCGGTGTTTTGTGTTATTTGACTAATTCCCTTTTGTTTGGTTGGGTCGTATGTCGACGCGGGACACGTGGAGAGCTGGCGATGATTTGGTACACCGTAACCAAATTTTTCCTTTGAAGTTGTGCTAGGATGACACATAGAGAGCTGCGTCACTTCTTTTATACTTAGCCAATTTAGGCCTACTTCCCACTTGACTTATGTTGAACCCTAGACACGTGGAGAGTTGACACTCATTTGAGTTTCCACTTTGGATATGCCGCTTTGAAATTATGTCGAGATGACGCATGGATCGTTCCACCGATCTTCGACTTTTCAATGGCCAACTCGTCTCTCGAGTTACTCTAACCACGTGGCAAGATGATGCTCATTTGGATATTGGCCCTTTGGTTTCACTTCTGAAATTACCTCTGTTTGGATGCATTAAGACTTCCACCGACCCGCTCATACTTAGTCAATTTAAACAATCGAATCTATCTCTTTTTGGACCTGAGACACATGGAGGACTGGTGCAAGTTTGAAAATTTTTATTGGCTTTAACCCTTATAGTTGCGCTAATGAGGCACGTGGCACCTTTCGCTAAACCTTCCATACTTAGCTGATTTGGGCTTGTTCTGTCTTCATTTTGGACCTGGGACACATGGAAAGCCTACACTTATTTGAGGACTGTCCCTTAGGCCCTGCCCTTGGATTTTTGTCATTTACACATGTGGAGACTTCCGCTATTTCTTGAAACATGGCCACACCGTATCCAATCGAGATGTTCATGTACTACCCGTGGATGTTGGGAAAAAAATTGACAGGAAGATATGCCCGTCATTCCCGAATGTGTGAAAAATAAAAGGAAGCCGGAAGAACTCCACCTATACACCTGAGTTTCTTATTTTCTCTGTGGAATGCAAAAATGCAAACAATACCGGAGCTTGATGTGACCTATAGCCAAAGGGAAGGATTGACAATGATATCTCGAATGAAGGAAAAAAATTTTAAGTGAAAGCACGAATTACTCCAAGGCACTAACTCAAAATTTTCAAAACTTGAGTCCAAAAGAGGGGTATTTTGAGGACGAAAACAGATGAAGATAAAATATGTCGATGAATTTATAAAATATCAAGTGAGAACAAAATAGTAGAAATTTCAACCCTAATGATTTCATGAGGAGTATACATAAAGCATGAATATAAAAGATTGTAAGTTGATAAATAGTACTAGAGAAGATCAAGAAATGTGAATTTAGTAAATGTATTCCAAATCATGGCACAAGGATTTCATTACTTTATATATGTAGAAACAACATGCCAAAAGATCTAGGAATAAATAAATGGTAAAATTATATCTAAAGGATGTTGTAAGTAGTATGTAAATTGTAAATAATATGTAAAGGCATAGTCAACATGTGCAAACTAAATAAAATATTAAAAATAATTAGATATTGTATTAAGGGTTAGCGAAGATAATTAGAGTAATCATCTTCTACGAGTTGTAGATTATAATGGGTAACTAGAAAATGAGTTAAATTGATTTGTATAACCAATAGATTTTAAGGGTAGAAACATTATTAGACTAGATGACCTTCTTGGAACAAATTTGTAAGAAGAATATTTAAAATAAAAAAGTAGTTTGGCTATCTAAACTAAGGATTATAATAAACAAGTGTGAAAAATGGTATTATGAAAATAAAATGTAAAAAAAAGGGTAGTATGAGTACATCTCGGACAAAGAAAAGATAGGTAAACAAATTTATTAAATATCACAGAGAAAAAATAGTAGAAATTTAAACACTAATGATTTTGCGAAGAGTATACATAAAGAATGAATATAAAATACCGTAAAATGATAAATAGTACTAGAGAAGATCAAGAAATGTGAATTTAGCAAAATAATTCCAAATCATGTCACCATAAGTGTATTATTTTATAAATGTAGAAAAAACGTGCCAAAAGATATAGTTACAAGTAGTATGTAAATTCTAAATAATATGTAAAGGCATAGTTAACATGTGCAAACTAAATAAAATGTTCAAAATAGGTAGATAATGTATTAAGGGTTAGCGAAGATAATTAGACTAACCATAGAAAAACTCGGGAAAGTAGACCAAGGCCTTATCCATTGGGAAAATAGAGTCAAATGCAAACCAACACGAAGAAAAACACACAAAAAAAAAAACAAACCAAAAAGAAAGAAAGAACAGAAAAAAACACAAAGGAATGACCCAACAACAACAACATTGTACACAATATACAGAAGGACCGCCTAGTCACCTAGGACTTGAACAACTTTAGATACTTCCCACTATAAGGAAGTGGGAGTGGAGAACCATCCATATAATCCAAATAGAACAAATTTCCTCCAGAAAAGTTCCAGATTTTAAAAGGACCAAGCCAAATGGAATCAAGCTTAACATGGCTTCCTTGAGGTTCATGCCTTTTGTCCCATAGTAGAACAATGTCTCCTAATTGAAAATATCTAGGTTTAGCTTTCTTATCAAATAAAGCTTTCACCTTCAATTGATGAGCTGATATCCTATCAAAAACCGCAACCTGTCTTCATCCAAGTTCTTGAGATACATGATCCTCTTGTCCAAGGAACTAACAAAACCTAAATTTTCAATAGAATTCATTAAGTGCAAGGTTGGTAATTACACTGTCACTTTGGTAATCAATCTTTAACACCATACACCACTTGAAAAGGAGACATTTCAATTGCTCTTTTGGGTGTATAGCCTATCTCATCCATAGAGCATCATACAACTTCTTATGTCAATTCCTTTGAGAGTCATTGACAAGCTTCGAATGATGGTTACCAAATTCTTGTTTGTTTATTTTTCTTGTCCATTCCCTTGGGGATAGTATTCTATAGAGTGAGCAATGGAAATTCCATAACCATAACAGAAATACATCATCTTAGAAGAAGAAAATTTTGAAGCATTATCAGTCACATTGTTGTTTGGTACCCCAAACCTTATCAATATGTTCTCATTAATGAAACTACACACCACCTCGAAGTAGTGCTTTTGACTAGAATGGCCTCTACCCACTTTGTGAAGTAATATGTAGTATTTAACACTTGATTATTTTCAATACATGATTATGTCTTGTTGGTGGTCAATTTGATCTCGCCCCATTTATCATTGAAATTATTCAAATTATGGACTATTTCGTCTATTCTATCTCTTTGTATTGATGCATAAAATCTCAGTCCTCCATTTGTTTTCCATGATCGGACCCTTACTTCATCGAGGATCACTTAAAAGTCTAGAATTTTTTTCGTTCCTCTGTATGTGAAAGAGTCTATAATGTGGGTGAAAAGTCGGTTTTTCCTTCATTCCATTTTCCACATGATCACGTTTTGTTTTCCTATCATTTTTTCCAAAATATCTATGGAAACATGATTAGATGTGACTTTGATGATGACATTTGGGCCTTATATCATTTCAAAACTCTTTGACCATAAAGAAAGATTCATATCCCGGATCAAATGTTGATTTTCCTTCTTTTTACGGTTTGACGTGTAGTTTTCTGTGAAATTTACATCTCAACATCTCGTGGAAACATGGCAGGCCGTAAATTTTTGGGATCTCCGATTTTGGGACCATCTCAAAATGTACGATTGAGACACGTGAAGGTTTCCGCATTGCCTTTCTCGGACTTGGAAAATTTTCTCATGCACTGGTATAATTTTGGTGACCATCGACACGTGGAGGGTTGGTGCTCATTTGATATTTTTCCTCGGGGTCCCACCTTAGCGGTTGTGCCAGGGGGACACGTCGCGAGCCGACGCTTGTTCAGGGTCTTCACTTTCGGGTGCTGCCACAAAGTTTTGCTAGGGAGACACGTGGAGGTTTTTGCGGCTCTATCCATACTTAGAATTTATAAGCAAATTTCTAAGGCCTGAGAAATGTGGAGGGACCAAACCTCTATGGGGGCTGACCCCTAAGTTTTTTTTTTTTTTGTAAGAAGTGTCGGAGGACACTTGGAGGCTTCTTCTCACTCTGCCCCTACGTGGAATTTTCAATGGCCAAGGAAAACTATCTCGGACCCTAGACGCATGGCGCCTTCCATTGATCCTTAATTTTTTTCAATCACTCTACTAGACTAAGACACGTGGTGAACCCGCGCTTATTTCGATCTACGATTTTGAGGACCATACTAAAGGTGTACTAAGGCAACACATGGAGACTTCCACTTTGGTGCTTTTTACCGAGACTTTTCAAAGGCCAAAAGGCATTTTTCTTGGGCTTAGGGCACGTGGAAGGCCCGCGCTTGTTTAGAAACTTTCCTTTGTACCTTGCCTTTGTTATTGCACCAAAGGAACACATCAACAACTACAAACTAAAGTTGAGAAGGGGTAGTTACAATGGTTGTTGTGCATTGTGTCTATTTTTCGCCATTATTACTCCAAGAATTATAGAGATGTGAATACGCACTATTTTTCATCAATTTTTGATGAAATTCCTTGTCGTTTTGTCTATAAAGTGATATTGAATGGATTCGAAATTAATTTATGAGTCTAAGGATTTTTATTGTCGATATTTGAAATTGGAATTACTCGGGCACTTGTAAAAATGTGAATTACCAGAGAAGCTAGATATGGGAAAGAATGATAGATGGAAGAGAGGAAAAAGATGAAATGATGAAGGTTGCAGAGCACAAAGGATGAAAAAGGTGTTTCGTTGAGGAGAAAAGGATTACGTGTCGATCTAGCTATACATCTGAGCCTTTAGAAAATGATTAAAAGGGGATTTCCTACATCAAAAATAAAAATGATTAGAAGGATTGCTAGAAGGTTATGGCATGGCATCCTAGTAATTCGTCGAGGGCCTAAAAAATGTGATCAATCCATAATTGGTCCACTAGGTAGCTTTAGTCCGAATTTGTTGAATGTAATTTTACGAGGCAAAGTGGTAGCAAGAAAAGGTGCCTCGAATATTCTTATTTTTTGGGAAATTTTTTTGTATGAATGAAATATATAAATGCAATGACAATAATCTTGCAAATGGTCAAGGGTTGAATTCTTAAGTGAAAATTTGAGAAAAGTTGTCTTCCGAGAGAAAAATCGAAACTTGTTAATTTATTCGTGTTATATTTTCTATTATGTCAAGTTGGTTGCGAGTGTATAGCCATTGCTAATCTCTAAGACTATTCAATGTAACTTTCTCTCTTGGAGATGAATCTAAGCAATTTTAAAATTTATTTGTGTTCATCTTGGAGCAATTAATGTCTTCTTCGTTCCAGAATGTCTGCAAGTAATTTTACTCATTCCCATTACACTCTTACTTTAAAATCTTTGTGAAATCACAAAGGATCTCATCTGTGACAGCTTAGTAGAATTTGCAATTTCATTTAAAGAAGAGCCTTCATCTTTTGATGAGAAAAATAATTTTAAAATCACTTCACTTTCATTGTTGATAAAGATTGTCTGTAAGTCTTTGGGTGTACCTTAGGCATGATTGATCATATATTTTGGTGTTTGATTGAATCTTTTAAGTCGATACTTCATGTTAGATTATGAAATATTGTGTGAAAATGTGCTGATCTGGGCCTCCATTAATGCACACCTTCTAGTTGAAGGAACATCTTAACTATTCTAAAGATTTCAGTTGTTGATTTTTCCATTGTTGTGAAGTTTCTCAAAGATATGGTATAATCAACTTTATCCTTCTCGTCTCCCACCAAGATCATTCAAAACCATGAATCCATCATGAAATACCCCAGTTTTCCTATATATCAACAAAGGAAAAAAATAAATTTACTAAAATATGTAGAACAATCAGGATCTTGTAATGCCTTAAGTAACCTTAGCCTTTTTTTGAAAGTGTCTCCATCTTTTAGAAGTGAAAAATTTTGAGAGTTAAGTTATGGAGTATTGATCATACTTTCCCAGGTTCTCTTCCTAAAATTTGTGTAAAAAAAACTATAAGGATATCTCCATCTCCTTCATCAAATAAAGGGTACACTATGGGTCCTATCACCTGGTCGAAAGGAACGACCTAAAAGCGGTGAAGATAGATCAAATCCTCTTGAAGGTATTATCCATATCTCCCCAAATATGAGTGACAAAGGGCCGATTAGATCTCATCCCTAGCTACAAATGACACACATCATGATCTATCTATCTCTAAGCTCCATGTTGAATACATGATGTTACTCAAATTCAAAAGGAGAACAAATTTGGATACCAAAACTAGTGGTGTTGTTGCTTAGGGATTATTTGAGCTCCGATATTTATATGTGTAGCACCA
Source organism: Taxus wallichiana var. yunnanensis (assembly GCA_018340775.1). NCBI lineage: Eukaryota > Viridiplantae > Streptophyta > Pinopsida > Cupressales > Taxaceae > Taxus > Taxus wallichiana. Next base: position 718,681,674 of record CM031243.1, read on the forward strand.
ACACTAGTGGTGCCATTACCACTGAGATGATTTGAGCTTCGAGATTTATTTATGTGGTAACAACATCAGTGGCACCATTTCCAAGGCATCTTTGAAGAATTTAAAGTTTTCCAAACCCTGGTAATGTTTCTTATAGTTTTGTGTGCAAATATGTTTTGTAAACATCATTCTCTAATCAGATCTGTAAATATTGAACAAAGTTATAAGTTCTGTGTGTAGTATTTCCAATTTTCCAGCAGTTATTGTACTAAGTTTGCCTCACCATTGATAAATTTGGGTGAAGGAAGGTCTGATTTGTAAAGCTTTGCATGATTTTTAGTGCTGACAGACATTTGACAGATTATTTTAGTGCATTTGCACAACTAGGGTGAAAATCCTTAGTGGCGACTCCATGTTGATTTATTTTGGATAAATGCCAGTGTCTTGACCTCTATCAATGTGAATTTGTTACTAATATTTGCAAATATGGAAGGAAGAAGATATTTCTTTGTTAAGGACCCTGCTAGAAGGTTGTTTCTAGAGCTGGGAAAATCAAATTCTGAAGGAAGAAGAATTTGGAAAGTGGTTGGAGATCAGACATCAAGAAAAGGGATCTCCATTGTTGAAAGTGATCAGCTTGTCATTGAAGATTGTAGTTCTTCCTCAGATGCTTCTGAATCAGGTAGTATTTTTGTAGAGTTGAATTCTCCATCTAGTGAGGGGTCTTCATTTGTATTTGAAAAGTTTTCTTCTCAATCTACCCCTGTATTTTCCAAATCTGATAGGGTCTACCATGAAAAATATCCATTAGGGGATATTCATTTTGAAAATCACATTCCTATTCCTAACAGACCCCTCAGTCCTCATCATCTTGCAACTCCTCCAAGATCACCTCCACAAAAAAAACATGGCTCAACCTCACCTTCAGAACTCCATTTGTTGTAAATACCTTTGGTCCTATCAATCTTAGAGGGATGGTTGGTTACCCAAATGCAACTCCCAAGATGTAAGAAATAGATTACCAAAGTTCCAATCAAATAATGCTATAGCCGATGATCAACACTTGAAGCTCTTTGTCAATATGATGGAGGACTTTGAGATTGAATTTGAGGATGTATATATCAAATTGTTTATTCATACATTAGAATAAGATGCAAGGGACTGGTATAAATATTTTCTTGATAATTTCATTGATTCTTGGGAAGAAATGAATAATGCCTTTAGATTGCAGTATCATGAAAAAATAGACCCTACGTTTCTTTTGTCAGAATTTTAAAATATTAAGAAGAATCCTAATGAATCGGTGCATGATTTCAACACTAGATTTAATAAGGCATTGAGAAGATTGCCTCACGAATTTTAGGAAATGTGATAAATCATGTCGATAAAGTACTCGGATGCATCTGTTAAAAAAATATGCTTACTATTTGAGGGATAAGAACCTTGGGGCTTTGAGGCGAGGCCTTTACCATGGCCCTTCAAATTAAGAACAACATGAAAGTAGTTGGAAAGCCTCCTAAGAGGGATGGTGTTAAATTGATTAACCCGAGAAAAACCTCAAGCAAGTAAGGCTTGATTGAGAGGAATTTGCGAAAACTTTGGCGTGGACTATCAAAAAATCTCATACAAAATTATCTGAGTAGATAAAGGAATTGGGAAAAGTTCACACGTCAACAAAAGGCACAAAATCTTGACATATTTGGAAATCATCCTAGGGGTGATCATAGATCGGATAATGACAGAGGTAAATGACCCATAGGAAAAGGAAATAGATACCCCCAGTACATGAAAGTAGAATGGTGCACGATCCTCTAACAAACTGCCGGGAGTTACTTGTTGTTGATGAATCCAATGAAATTGATTGGTATGATAGATTTTTCTTCCCCATCATCCATGCGAAGTAGATTAGAAAGTTGGAGAAGATGATAATGGTGATGATACTGATGATGATGTTTACATGATGGGTTACTCCACAAGCTCACAACAAGGAACAACTTTAAATGAAGTGATAAGTGATCGAATCTGCTGTAATTTTTGGGATTACATCCACAAGTACCATTAATTCCTCCATCTCATACTTTTGAAATAGATATGGTACAATATTTTGAAATACCTAATAATGAATCTAAATAAATAAGAGATTTAATGATAAAGAAGTATGATGGAGGAACTAGATATCAAAGTGACTCTAGAGAGGTGCTATTTGTTGGGTGTGTTATAGGATTGGTGGTACAAATTGTAAATTATCCGGGTAAGAACTTGAAACTTGATGTTGTTATTGTTTATTTCCTTGCCAAATGGGGTATGTTGTTCTCTAGAAAATGGGTTACAAGTATTGGTGGGAGCGTTTAAAAGGATATGTCCTATGCCACCATCTTGATTGAGATAAGCCTTGTCAAGTTGTATGGAGAAAAAAAAAAGACGTTACATCTCATAGAAAATCCCATCAATGCCTCTTATGAAGTGTAGTACAATGATGTTGATGCTAATAATTTTGTTGGATTTGTTGATGGTAAAGAAAAAAAAATTGATCAATGCAAGTGTCTTGAATAGGTAGACTCTCCTTGGACTTTTTTATGGAGCTTGCTCTAAATTTTGAAATGGTGCTTTGGTATTTTCTGATTTCTCCAAGCATGGAAGATTTTGTATTTTCTTTCAAACTTAACTTTGAATGCACTAAAAATATTTCAGAGTATGAGGCATTTTTTTAGGATTAAGAATCACTTCTAAGTTTGATGTTAAGAATATTATTATCAAGGGAGATTTAGAACCCGATTGTCATGCAAATTAGAGAACGTATACTACTAAAAATAAGAGAATGAAACAATAAAAACATGCGATCATAAGGATTTGATTGAGATGTTTGACTCATTTAATATTTTACACCATCATAAGAAGTTCAATGTTATTCCAGACTAGATTATAGTATTAGGATCTTGATTTGAATTTTGTTAAATGTCCCCAATTGTGAATGTAATGTTGAAGTACTAATAAGGCCATCTATCCCGACAACATTAAAAATTGGAAAGTGTTTGATGATGATGCCCAGATAAAATGGTTTCTGCAGAACCAAGGTAAGTTTTCGACCAAAGTATTGATTGGGAACCAATGGTGTGTTCAGTTGAGGGAAAAGAAACTTTTTGGTCAAAGATATCATTCAATTGAAAACTAATACCATTCCTAGAGGGCTGGTTGCTCTTGAATCAAACTTTGATAATGTTGATTGCATTATTAACAGAAGTATGTCAATTTCAAGAGATGTTGAGGAGCATGACCTTGGCACAAAGGAGAAACCAAGGAAGATCTAGTTGGGAAGCAATCTAAACAAGGAGGAAAAATAGTCCTATGTCCAATTTTTGAAGAAATATCAGGACTGCCTAGCTTGGTCTTATTCTGAACTGAAAGCATACAGAGAGGATTTGTTTCAACATGAAATTCCTCTTGAAACAAATTCCAAGCCATTTAGACAAAAGAAAAGGTTGATTAATCCACTCCTCTCCATGAAGATGTAAGAAGAATTGAAGAAGCTAAGGGATGGAGGGATCATTCAGCCCACAAGGTATTCTTCTTGGGTTGCAAACTTCGATTCGAGTTAGAAAAAGAATGGTGATATTAGGAAATGCATGGATTTTAGAAATATGAATAGAGCATCAATGAAGGATAATTATCCTCTCCCAAACAAGGAAAATATGCTGCAATTGGTGATTGGTTCTGAGCTACTTTCTACCTTGGATGGTTTCTCTGGATACAACCAGGTAGTTGTGAAGGAATTAGAATGAATTAAGACCACCTTTACCACTCCTTGGGGTATGTATGTTTTATGTCAAGATTCATTTTGTCTTAATGAATGCTAGAGAAACTTTTCAAAGAGTAATGGATGTAGAATTTACTAGTTATATTAATGATTTCATTGTTGTTTATCAAAATGATGTAAGCTGTGTTTTCCGAGAAAAAAGCGATCACTTGTAACATTGGAGAAAATGTTGTCATGATGTAGAGAGTATGGCATATCATTGAATCCCAAGAAGTGCCATTTTGGAGTGTAAGAGGAAAAGCTTCTTAGTCATATTGTGTCAAAGGAAGAAGTCATTATTGATCCTACGAGAGGGTAGAAGCCATCGAGTAAAGTCCTTATTCCAAGAACCAAGAAGGTAATTCAATCCTTCTTTCTACAAATAAACTTTATCAAAAGATTTGTGTCTAAATTTTTGAGATGACCATCCCCATTACTAGCATGCTGAAGAAGGACCAAGTTATCAAATGGGAAGAAGCTTCCATTTAAGCTTTGAATGGGATCAAAGAAGCATTAAAGCATGCCCCTATTTTGGGAGCTCTAAATTGCAAGAAGCCTTTCCAAATGTTTTATTTTCCTTCAAAAAACACCATTGCATATGTCTTGTTGCGGAAGGATGATGAAGGGGCTGAGAGACCAATTCCCTTTTTAGTAAGGCATTGTAAAGCACCGAGTTGAAATACAACATCATGGAGAAGCAAGCATTTTACATGGTGAAAGAAAGAAAGGTATTCGGACCTTACATCTTGAGCTCTAAAGTTTTTCTTATGTTCCCCACACCATGGTGAAAGATATCTCTTCGAGAGATAGAAGTCTCAAGCAAAATATGTAGATGGGTAAAAAATTTACAAGAGTATGACATGGATATCCAAACCACAATATTGGTAAGAGGTTTGTGCTTAGCTAAGATTATGGCTGAGAGAAAATAGCAAAATATTGAGTTGAATGAAGTAGATGGAGAAAAGGTGTATGTCCTTGAAATGTTGGTAAGCTCCGAATGGTTCAAAGATATAATATTTTAGAGTAGACATCTATGTTACCCTGAACATTTGAGTAAAAATTAGAAAAGATCTCTTAAGTTATCCTTTCAAAAATATGTCAATACAAATTTTGGGTTAGCTTAGAAGAACTTAAAGGGAGTGATCTTAAGATATATTCCTGAAGATGAAGCCACAAGAATTATTGTTGATCTCCATGGAGGATTTTGTGAGGGAAATTTTCTTGTAAGGGTCACGGCTCATAAAATTTTGAAAGCTGGTTATTTTAGCCCACCCTTTTTGAGGATACAACTCTGCTTTGGTTAGAAAATGTGAAAGCTGCCAACATTTTTCTAGAAGAATGAAAGCTTCAGGCTCCCTTCCTTTGCAGCCTGTGTCAGTTGAAGCTCCTTTCAAACAATGGGGAATGGACTTCATTGGTGAAATTTTACCTCCTTCCAGAGTGATGGGCATAAGTTGTTTCTTTTATCTCTTAATTAATTCACTAAGTGGGTGGAAGCAATCCCCACCAAGAAAGCAACACACCAAGTGGTCATGGACTTCATGATGAATCACATCATCTACAGATTTGGAGTGCCAGCTAAGGTTGTTGCTGATAATGCCATGAGTTTCACGGCCCGAACCTTTGGTAGTAATGTTCAACTAATATGGAATCAGATTGACATATGCTTCTAACTACAATCCCAAAGGAAATGGACAAGTTGATTTCAGTAATAAAAACTTGTTGAAGATCATTATAAGAACCTTAGAGATGAAAAAAAAATAAGTGGTGTGAGAAATTGAAGTTTTTGTTTGGGCTAACGAATCAGCTTTGTCCAAAAGAGCTACCGGTAAAAGCCCATTTAAGTTGGTGTATTGAACTCAAGATTTTCTACCCCTTCATTTGTAATTGTCTTCATTTCATTTTGTTCAAAAATTGAAGATCAAGAAGTTAGTCCATATGATGCTCAAATCAATTAGATTATTGAGTTAGATGAAGAAAGAAGGGCAACCCATCAGCGGTATGTGAACTTCAAAGAAAATTTGAAGAAGTTATTTGACAAGAAGGTGACTCCAAGCAATTTTAGCATTAGGGATCTAGTGCTATTATGGGATAACGAGGCATGGAGATAAGGGCAAGCATGGTAAATTTGATGCATTCTGGATGGGCCCTTATTGATTGACATTTGAATTGGTGAAAATACCTTTTTCCTAAAAAGACTTAGACGGGGAACTACTTTCCCTATTAATGGCAGGAATTTGAAACATTTCCTTTATTGATTCCTCGGAATCAAGGTATACTCCATTATACAGTGTATAGTCTTTTGGTTTCTTTCCGCTTTCATTTTTTCTATTTTCATTTGTCTCGGTATTTGGCGATCGTTTTGTTAGTTTCTTGGTTTGTCCTTGGGGGAGTTGGTTATTATTGTTCTACTCTGCAAGCTCATTCTTTGAATTTGTTTCCCAATGGTTTGTTTTTGGAAAATTTTCTTATAGAACTCATAGGGAGTTCCCATCTTTGAGTCGGAGCCAATGTTGGTGCTAAAATTGATCTCACCTGTTTGTCCTTGAACTTCTTCGGTTTGCACGCTTTGTCATCTGTTTTGTCTCCACTGTATTGATGCATAAAAACTCTGTCCTCCATTTGGTTTCCAAGATAGTTCCCTTCCTTGGTTGAGGATCACTTACAATTCTAGAATTTGTTTTTGGTTCCTTTGTCCATGTGAAGGAGTCTATAACTTGGTGAAAAGTTGGGTTTTTTCCCTCCATTTAATTTTCCAAACTCATATTTTTATTTCCCTATAATTTTGTCCCAAATATATGTGGAAATGTGATTAGATGCAACTTAGAGGATGAAATTTGGGCATTATATCATTTCCAAACTCTCGACCGTAAAGAAAGATTCATTTACGGCTCGAATGGTGATTTTCCTTCATTTCGGGTTTGACGTGTGGTTTTCCCGTCAAATTTACATATCAGCATATGTGGAAATGTGGAAGATTGGTGCTTGTTTGGGGCCTCCACTTTTTGGGACCATCTCAAAATGCACCATTGAGACATGTGGAGGTTTCCCTTTGCCTTGCCCGACATAGACAAATTTTCCATGTAGGCTGGTATAGTTTTGGTTGACCATGGACACGTGGAGGGTTGACTCTCATTTGAGGTTTGGCCTTAGGGTGCACCTTAGCAATCACACCCGGGGTACATGGGGCGGGCCGATCTTGTTCGGGGTCTCTACTTTGGTGCCATCTCAAAGTTGTGCCAGGATACATGTGGAGGTTTCCACGGCTCTAACCATACTTAGAATTTTTAAGTGACTTTCTCGGGCACAGGACATGTGGAAGGACCACGCCTATTTGGGGGTTGGGCCCTAAGTTTTATTTTGAAGAAGCGCAAGAGGACACTTGGAGGCTTCCACTCTCTCTGCCCTACGTGGAATTTTCAACGGCCAAGGAAAGCATGTCGGAACCCTAAATACATGGCAAACCTGCTGATTCTTAAAAATTTTCAATGACTCTGCCAAACTAAGAAGCGTCTTTGAGCGCACACTTGTTTGTTTCTCCACTTTTGTGGACGATACCAAAGGTGCATCAAGGTGACACATGGAGGCTTCCACTGGCTCCTTTTTGAGACCTTTTCAAAGGCCAAAAGGAATATTTCTTGGGCTCATGGCACATGGAAGGCCGTGCTTGTTTGAAACCTACCTTTGTACCTCGCCTTTGTTGTTCCACAAAAGGAACATGTGGATGGCTACAAACTAAAGTTGAGAGGAAGCATAATCAATGATTTTGTGCATTGCGTCTGCTTTTTACTGCCATTTTTATCAAAGACTCTTGGAGGCGTGAATACGCATTGTTTTGTCTAAAAAGTGCCATTGAATGGATTAAGAACTTAATTTGTGATTCCAAGGATTGTTATTTTCAATATTTTGAAACTGGAATTGCTCGGGAACTTGAAAAAATGTGAATTACCGCAGAGAAATTGGATACGAGATAGAGTTACGAGATGGAAAAGAGGGAAAAGGATGAAATGATGAAGGTTGCGAGGTGTAAGAATGAAAAATGTGTTTCCTTGAGGCGAGAAAAGGATTAAAAAGGGGATTTCTTGCATGAAAAAATCAGAATGATTAGAAGTATTTCTAGAAGGTTTCGGCATGGCATCCTAGGCATTAGTCAGGGTCCAATAAATGTGATCAATTCATAATTGGTCCACTTGGCGTGTTAAGGGTCTGAATTTGTTAAACATCATTTAATGAGGAAAAGTGGTAGAAAGCAAAGGTCCTTTGAATATTCTTCTTTTTGGGGGAAAAATTTGGTACGAATGAAATTTATAAATGCAATGATAATACTCTTGTAAAAGGTCGAGGGTTGAATTCTTAAGAAAAATTTGAGAAAAGTGAACTTCTGAGAGAGAAATCGAGAAACTTGTTATTTTATTTTTTGTTAGATTTTATATCATGTCAAGTTGGTTGTGATTATACAACCATTGATAAGCTCTGAAACTATTCTATGTAACTTTTCCTTCTGATGAATCTAAGAAATTTTGAAATTAATTTTTGTTCATCTTGGAACAATTAGTGTCTACTTCGTTTCAAAATGTCTGCAAGTAGTTTTACTCATTCCCATTGAATTCTTACTTTTAAATATTTGTGAAATCATAAAGGATATCATCCTATGACATTTTAGTGGAATTTTTAATTTCATTTCAAAAATATCCTTTATCATATGATGAGAAAACAAATTTAAAATCACTTTGCACTTTCATTTGTTGATAAAGATTGTCTGCGTATGTCTTTTGGTGTACCTTATGCATGATTGATCATAGATTTCGGTATTGATTTGAGTCTTTAATCTCAAATAATTCATGTTATATTATGAAATATTGTGTGAAAACAAGCTGAGATAGGCCTCCATTAAAGCACACCTTCTAAGGTTGAAGGGATCTCTTAGCTATTCTGAAGCTTTCGGTTGTTGAGTTGTCCATTGTTGTGAACTTTCTCAAAGATATGGTATAATCAACTTTATCCTACTTATTATCCCACAAAATCATTTAAAAACATGAATCCATCTGAAATACCCCTGTTTTTCCTGTATATCAACAAAGGAACAAAATCTATTTACTAAAATATGCATAACAATCGGGATCTCATAATGCCTTAAGTAACCTTAGCATTTTTTTGAAAGTGTTTCCATCTTTTAGAAGTGATGACTCTTGAGAGTTAAATTATGGAGTATTGATCATAATTTCCCATGGTTCTCTTCATAAAATTTGTGCAAAATAAGGATATATCCATATCCTTCATGAGATAGAGGTTACACTACCCTTCTTCTCACCCTAGCCGAAAGGCATGACCTAAAGTAGTGAGGATAGATCACATCCTCTTGAAGGTGTTATCCATGTCTTAAAAATTTTGAGTGACAAAGGGCCAGTTAGATCTCATCCCCGGCTACAAAATGACACACATCATGATCTATCTATCTCTAAGATCCATGTCGAATCTATGATGTTGCTCATCTTGAAAAGGAGAACAAATTTGGATACCAACATGTCTAGTAGGTGCGTTAAGAGTTCCAATGAAATCCAATCAAGCTGTTGAAAGGGCTCATCAATCACTACTAGCTTTAGTGGAAAAGCAGCCAACTTAGGTCTCCCAACAAAAGTCTGATAGGCTTCACACTTACCTACCCATTTGGATGCATCTCTGAACAATGTAGGCCAATAGTACCTAGCACGAAGGATTTTGTGAGTAGTGATAGTAGAAGAGAACTACCCTACACAAGCTTGATCATGAAAACCGAGAACAAATTCTTCTATTGATATTTTTCTACATACTTCAAGAATATTCCATCTATGCCTCACTTGAACAAAGAATTCTCCCATAGTACATACTTTTCTCTGGACCATAAAGTAGTAGCCCTCTTATTTTTGGCATTCAAGTGGGATGGACACTCTCCATAGGTAAGAAAATGTGTGATATCAACATACCATTCATCTGTTGAACTAAGGAAGAGGACAACAGGAACATCAACTGCTTCTTTGGACAATGTTGCATTAGCTCCTTCAGCAATAAGCTCACACAAGCCTTTACACTTTGGACTAGGTTAGTTAGCTTGATATCCAGTCATACTCACGGACCTTTTCTACCCAATTACATCTCTTAGTTACAAACTCTTGTTGTCGAGAATAGACTTCATGGTTGTATCAATAACAAGCACAACAAAGTGAGAATTAAGAAGAAAAAAATGAAAGCGCTTTAACAACTTTAACCACTATAAAAGCATGTTTCTCCATTATAGTATATTTCAACTCATGATCTTTCAGAACATTGCTCATGAAGGAAATTGGAAGCTCATGATCCTTAAAATTTTTAAGTCAAAGACAAAGAGCCAAGGTATTCTTTGTAGCATAGAAATATATTATAAAATCATTGTCGAAATAAGGGTTTTAGCAATGGCTTGCTTGATACCATCAAATTCCTCTTTACCTTTAGAAGACCAAACAATTTTTTCATTTCCTTTCATCCTATGAGAAATTCTCATAGTCAACTCTAAAATTAGGAATGAATCTCCTCGAGAAAATTAATCTTACCAAAGAAAGAGTGAACACCATTTTTGCTTGTGGGAAGAGGAATCATTGGATTACTTGAAATCTTTACGGATATATCTTGATTCACTCTTCGGAGAAAATATGCCCCATCAGCTTGCCTTGATGACAAAAAGAGAGACTCCATGTTCTCTACACTTCGGAGGAATACTTGAAGATGCTCAAAGTGAGCTACCCTTGCTTGAATAAAACAACCAAATCATCAATGTACACAACCACACACTTTCCCTTTAAACTGGCCAAAATCCAAGTCCATTTCCCTCCGAAAGGTGGCACCAGTATTGATAAGATGAAAAGGCATTCTCTTGTAAGAAAAGATACCCCAAGGAGAAGTGAAATCAATTTTTTTTTTATCCAGGGTATTAACCTACATTTGATTGTATCCAGAGAATCCATCGAGCATAGACAAAATCTCGGAGGTCAGTGTGACATCTTGAAAAACCTGATCCATTATAGGAAGAGGGTAGTTTTCCTTCAAGGAGGCTTGATTCAAATTCTTGAAATCCACACCTGGAGATGTGAATCTCACCATTCTTCTTCTGACAGACACAATGTTGGTGATCCATGTTGAGTGGTTTATAAGAAAGATGATATTTTCCTTTATCAACTTTTGAATCTCTGAAAAATAGTGCAACAACCTTGGGATTATATTTCCTTTGTTTCTACTTAAATGGTTTTACCCCAAGTTTTGAGGGATAAAGTGTTGCATGTCCTTTGGCATGAAATCCTTGAGATCATGATATGAATAGGCAAGAACATCGGCATACCTTTTTAGTAGATTTACTTCCTTCATCTTCTCCTCTTGAGTGAAACCTTTTCCAATGCTCACCATCTTGGGTTCATCAAGACTCCCAATATTAACATTTTCACACTTAGTAGACTGCCGAGCTCCTAGGAAGCTTTAGAATTAATGTACCTATTGTGCTTATCAAACGGGTCTTCCAAACTCGAATCCCTTTAGGGATCTTGTTACCTTTCAATTTGATGCAGCCATCATGATCCATATCTTCCTTGATATCTCCTTCACTGGAAGAAACTCACTCTTTAGGCAAGGTCTCACTTCCTTCAAAATAAAACTAGTCAAAATTATCCCTAAGTTTCAATAAAGAGATCAAATGCTGATCATCATTGAAAACCTACCGATTATTTGCATTATATGGTACGTTGGGCCTATGAATCATTTCAAAGGTAAATTTCTCTTGAGAGAAATCTGGGTGAGAATCAACAAAGATCCGAGAGATAACTAAAAAATTAGCTCTAGTGTTCCTTTCTATTGGCACAACCTCGATGGAAAAAGCGTCAAGAAACTCGATGGAATCCCAGACAAGATTCCTGTAATGTGTCAATATCCTATTCTTGACTTGAAAAATATCTACGACACGCTTTAAAATAATCTCTACATCACCACGAGCACAAAGATTCTTCACTCCGATCTCTTTTTCCATGTTCAATCCTAGTATGAGTGCCTCGTATTTAGTTGTATTATTTTTATTTTCAAAACAAGGCTTGAAGGAGAAAGGGTGAATGTTCCCTTATGGAGACGTCAACACCATTCCAACTCTAGAATCGGGTGAAGAGCAACTTCCATCAAACTCAAGAGTCTAAATTCCATTGGGGTCATGAATAAATCCATTAGGAAGCCTTGCCTCATGTTGTGACATGATCATGTAGTTACCATCCCTGCATCCTCATAGAGTATCTTTACTTTTGGGTCATTAGTCTTTTGCACAATATGCTTAGTCTTGTTTCTCAAGTAGTAGTTTCTTCATTTTTCCATTGGCTAGGACTAGAGCATGCGACCGGTCCATTTAAATTTCACTTTATATATCCTTACAGAAATTTCTACTTAGCAACATCCCATATGAGGAGGAATATCAACTACCAACATGGTGGCTAAGACCCTTTTCTCTAGAAAAATAGAAAAATCTACTTGTGCATCTTTAATTACTCGCTGAACCAATGACACTTTCGTACTTTCCATGGAATAAAAGAAACCAAAGTCACATGTTAGGGTCAGACTCGAGCATGGACTACCTTTGCTGGAATTACATTATCTAATGCTCCTGAGTCTATAACATAGTTTCTAAGTTTATGTCCAACTATGGGAAGGGTCACATAAAATGGGTCAATTTTATCATTAGGGGAAGTGACTACAACTACAAGGCTTGATTGAGGTGAGGAAGAGGGAGTAGGAAAAAGGCCTTTAGAAGTCTTGGATGAGGCTTTGGATTTGGAATTTACAAAGTTTGCCATTCTAACAAAAAGATTTTGGATGGGTATGGTTGAACTCGCCTCTGAAATTTTTTATTTTAGTCTTTTTAAGTGATCGATGATATCGAAAAATCCTGAGGTAGAGGGGTTATCATTCTAGGAACTTGAGAAATTATTGATCTATTAGGTATAGGATTTGAAGGAGTATTTTTGAAATAGAAGTGGAAGAATAAGGATTAGCACCACTCACCTTTTGTGTGGAGGCAATGGCAATAAGAGCTCCTCTCTGCTTGCAATGACTTGGATAATCATAGGTATCTCCTTGGACTTCTTGGCGGGATGCACCACTTTCTCTTTTCTATTTTTTTACTCCCAATTTATAACAACATATGACTCACTATTCATATCAACCACTCTCTCTCACGATCATATTCATCTTCATCATCCATTATTTCGGTGGTGAGGAAATGAACATGAGACCCAACAAGCTCCTCCATTTCTTGAACTTCTTCTTCTAGTTCTTCACGAGTTCATTAAACTCCTCATCATCGGTTCTTCAACATCACAAGTTGCATTGAATGGAACCTTGATGGGTTGGCATTTAATATCCAATCTAGTTTGAGAAGGCGGCAGATGGTTCCTAGGCTGAAAATTCTTCCTTAGACCATCTTGGTAAGGGGTATGCTGAGCCAATTATTTCTTGATAGCAATGAGATCATTTGCAAGCTTCTGTACTAATTGATCAAAATTGGATCTAGGGGAAGAGGAAGATGAAGAAGCTTTAGATTTGGAGGATTCTCTTTTCAGTTTACTAGACATGATCAAATCATCCTCAACACTGATAGCCAAACATTGATCAACATCCAAAGTTGCAAGGTTAGCTCTCCTTAGTGCATAACTCACTTCAGGAAACTGGGCATTGAGGAAGAAGCACTTTTGGATTTGATCCACTGGACAAGTGTTTTGTGGAATTTTATTAATTAGCTTGTTGAATTTAGCCACAAACTCCCTCATGGGCTCAAATGGATCCTTCTTGATATGATAAATTTTTGCTAACAGAGCATGCACATCTTTAGCAGGTTTGAAATGTTGCTCAAACTGAGTTGTCATGGTATTCTAATTAGTGATAGAATCAATAGGAAGATGGTAGAACCAATCGGGGCATTGTCTGCCAATGTCTCCACAAAATCTTGATAGAGACATCTTTATGTTCAACCCCAAGAATTCCACATGCAACAATGAAGGATTCAATGTGTTCAATTAGGTGAACTTTGTCATCACCCCGGAGCTTGGGACAATTTTTCGTATTATCCCTAGGTAACTCATGAAATGGTAGAGGAAGAGCAAGAGGCCCAACCTATTGTCCCCAAGCCAAAGGGGCTGCCATATTTGGAAAAAGTGGCTGGAGGGTACTAAAACACCACAAATTATCAAAGTACGAAGATTAGGGTAGAGATTTTCTGAGGAAGACTATCATTGGAGTTTTTGTCTTTAGTAGGAGGTGGGATTGTAGACCAAGTTCCTCTAATCCTTCTTGCTGGAAGGGAGAATTTTTGTTGCTCCAAAAGTTGAAAATGGGAATCCTCAACCTCAAGAGATTTCTTCCCATGTGTATACCATATAGTCACCGAGAATAAAAATGATCTTGAAGTTGTTCTTTTAGAAAGGGATCCATTTGAAGCGAAATTTCCAACGAAGTTGCCAAAAATATTGGGTTTTCAAAATGATCCTTTTAATAAACCACAATAATGGGACAACAAGTCCCTCCTTTAATGGGAGAGGTTCCCTTATTGAATGCAATCAACAAAACTTATATACAAATGTACAACTTTTCAATGTGTGGATTCTGATATTTCAAAATGTTTTTGCGCAAAGATCATCAATATGAAAGAATGGAAGAATTAAGGAGATGAGAAAGGAAGAACGTGACAATACCTTCAGGAAATATAGATAGCATAGTATAACCTTATACATATTGAACCAAGGAGTTACAGAATAGAATCATTCACTTTCATAACCAATATAATTCCATAGATGCAAAGTTCGAAATCATATAAACAAGAACACAAAGTTTCCTATCATAAAAGATGGATGGTTTGCAAGTTTTAGACAAAGAAAGAAGAAAATCAAAGGAAGTGTTGGTATCCAAATTCATTCTCCTTTTCAAGCCGAGTAGCAACACAAATTCAATAGGGAGCTTAGAGGCAGATAGATCATAAATGTGTATCGTTTTGTAGCCGGGGATGAAATCTAACTGACCCTTTATTACTCAAGTTTGTGGAGAGATGGATAGCACCTTAAAAGGATGTGATCTTATCCTAACTATTTTAGGTTGTGCCTTTCAACCAAGGTAAGAGAACCTATTTTGTAACATCTGATTATTAAAGGATGTTGGTAAATCCTTCTTGTACAAAAATTTTATAGAAGACCTTGGGGAAAATATAATCAACACACCAAATCGACTCTCACGATTTGTCACTTCCATATTATGGGGATATTTTCAAATGAGAATGCGAAGGTCACTAAAGACATTTGGAATCCTGGTCTATTTTGCATACTTTAGCAAATGTATTTTTTTCTTTTGTGGATATACGAGAGAAATACAACGGTAGTTCATGGTAGGATCGATTAGTTGAAATAATTTTTGGTGGGAGATCAACAAGATAGATTGGAATTTGCCGGATCCTTGAGAAACTTTACAACAATTACGAACTCGGTAATAGAAAGCTTGAAAAGAGTTAAAACATTCCTTGACTAGAAGGTGTGCATAAATGGAGGCCAACACATGCATTTTTTCACACGATCTCTAAGATTCTAGTATGAAGGATTGAGTTAGAAAAACCAATAAAACGTCAAAATCTAAGATTAGTCACGCCGAGGTACACCCAGGAGGCTTACAAACAATTTATGTCAATAGATGAAAGAAAAGTGATTTTAAATCATTTATTTCATTCCGACATGAAAGCTCTTTTAAAAAATGAAATTGTAGATGCCACTAAACTATTACAAGAATTGAGGTCTATGTGATTGAAAGAAATTTTGATAAAGATTTCAATAAGAAGAAGAAGAACTTCTTGCAGACATTATAAAAGTGAAATAAAATCAAAATTTTCAAGAGATTTAACACGAATTAACTCAAAGGTTATCGGTTTCATCGGTAGGGGAGAGTTATTTAAACAATCTCGGATATTGTTGATGACTATACTCTTGAAACCAACTCAATATGAATGAAAATCTAACACGAGACAAATTTAACTTTGGTTTCTCGAGAGGATGTTATTTTCTCAAAAATTTCTCGTGAAAATGAACTCTCGACCCTTTGCAAGATTAATGTCATTGCACTTATAATACATCCTTTACAACCAATTCCCCCAAAAGGGGAATATTTTAAGTACGTTTGTTACACATATCGGATCATGATTTGTAGAAAGTGACATTCAAATGAGAATCGTAAAAATATTGTCATGTGCTCTCAAAAAGGTGAATCATTGCAAATATTTGCATCATTGTTCTAACTGGTGGTATATTCTTCATCCTTGGTGCACTGTAACACCATTTCCCTTAAAAGAAAAGAATATTCAGGACCTTTGCTTGTTACCAATTTGTTTGAGAAAAAGACATTTAACGAGACTCGGATCTGAAATCTTCCGAGTGGACCATATGTGAACACATCACATTTCTTGGGCCCTCAACTATTGAATAGGATGCCATGCCACAACTTCTCGGGAGTCCCTTTAATCATTTCATCCTTTTTCCTCTGAAATTTTACTCTGTAACTTCTGGATCTAGCATCTTACTTTCTCACACGAGCCTGAGCAAAAATCCATCTCAAAAGTACTTCAGATTTACAAATTGAGCTCCCAAATTGATTCAATTGAACTTTGCAGACCCAAACGACACAAATTTTCCAAAAATTGGTGAAGAATTATGAAGAGATACATCTCCAAACATCCTGGAGCTTGAATGGTGGCAAAATCAAATGAAATGCGGAGAACTACCGTTGATCTTGCATTTCAAATTTTAATGTGATCCCTCCACATAGCAAAATGTGATTGAAAACGCAGTGCAGGGAATCTTTTGACATTTTATAATGTTTTGGAAAAAATTAAAATGTTAACATTTTTCTCCGCCTACTACGTGTCTCAATGGTGCATTTTGAGATGGTCTCGAAAAGTATAGACCCCATACAAGTTTGGGCCCAACATGTGTCTTACTCGCACAATTTCCAACTATCCTCTGACGCATCTTAAAAATAAAACTCAAGGGTCGGTCCCCAAACATGTGCGGTCCTTCCACGTCTCCTAGGCCCCTTTAGGAAGTTGTGTGAAAATTCTAAGTATGGGAAGGCCCAACGGAAGCCTCCATGTGGACATGTTTTGTATTGAAATGAGCCTTGGAATTTTTAAAGTCCCCAATAGAGCCACATTCAACCAGAAAGGGCCATGTTTCAACTGATGTTGAGAAGTAATTTTCACCGGAAACTGCACCCATCAAATTGTAAAATATGGGAGAGCCACCATTTGAGCTCGGGAGACAGAAAACATAACAGTGTGTTATAAACGAGGGATTTCAAAGGCCGATGGGGTGAGACAAATTTGAACACAAACATAGGCTCCAACTTGGGGATGGGCACTATTTGTGAGTGCCAAAAGAACCAATACAAACCAAGTGCCAGAAACAGACCATTAGGCAATAGAGTCAAAGAACAAGCTAGCATAGCGAGATCAACTATAACCATCCTAAAAAAATGAACCGAGATACAAACAAAACCAGGTCACCAAAGACCGGAATGAATAAAACATAGAAACATACGAGAATAAAAAACTATACAATATACAAAAGGAATATACCTTGACTCTGAGAATTCAATCAAGGAAATGCTTCAAATGCCTGCCATTAACAGGAAATTCAAGTAGTTCCCCATCTAAGTCTTTTAGGAAGAAGGTATTTTCACCAATTCGAATATCAATTGAGTAAGGGCCCATCCATAATGCATCAAATTTACCATGCTTGCCCTTATCTTCATGCCTGCTATCCCATAATAGCACAAGATCCCCAATGTTGAAAGCTTTGGGTGTCACCTTTTTATCAAATAGCCTCTTCAACTTTTCTCTGAACTTCATTTGTCAATGATGGGATGCCCTTCTCTCCTCATCCAACTCAATAATTTGATTGATTTGAGCATCGTATGAACTAAGTTATTGGTCTTCAATTTGGTGAAAAAAGCTGAAATGTAGACAATTGCAAATGTAGGGGCAGCAGAGCTTGTGTTTCATAAACCAACTCAAATGGGTTGTTACTTAGTAGATATTTTGTGAGGTGATTCTATCAGCCTAAACAACAAACTTCCATTGCTCACCCCACTTCCTTTTGTTAAGCTCCAATGTTCTTCTAATGATTTTTAACAAGATTTTATTGTTGGACTTAGCTTGTCCATTTCCTTGGGATTGTAGTTAAAAAGCATATGTTAGATTTATCCCGTATTCTTTACACATGGATGAAAGGTTTAGCTCTGAAACACATGGCATTATCAAATTTTTTTGACTAGCATTCCAAATCTGCAGACGATATGATTCAACATGAATTCCATGACAACTTGGTGTGTTACTTTCTTAGTGGGGATTGCTTCCACCCACTTAGTGAAATAATTGGTGGCCACAAGAATCCATTTATGACCAACACTAGAAGGGTCAGAAATTTCCCCAATAAAATCCATTCCCCATTGTCTGAATGGAGCTTCAACTGACACAGGCTACAAAGGAAGGGAGCCTGAAGCTTTCATTCTTCCAGAGAAATGCTGGCAACTTTCACATTTCCTAACCAACATAGTCGTGTCCTTGAAGAGAGTTGGCCACCAATAACCAGCCCTCAAGATTTTATGTGTTGTAACTCTACTAGCAAAATGCCCCCAAAGACCCCTCTATGGAGATCAACAATTATTTTGGGGGCCTCATTTTAAGTAATGCATCTCAAGAGCACTCCCTCGGGGTTCTTCCAAGGTAACCTGAAATTAGTAATGACGTATTTTTGTGAGGCTAACTTAAGAGATCTTTTCTTATTTTTACTCATATATTTAGGGCAGCATAGATGTCTCGAGATAAAATATTATATCATTGTACCATTCTCGAACTTACCAAATTTTCAAGGACATCCACCCTTTCTCCTTCTACTTCATTTACCTCACTAGTTTGTAGGTTGCTCTCATCCATAAGCCTAGCTAGGCCTAGAAATCTTACCAATTTCAACGTCTCGATGTCCATATCATGCTCCTATAGCTTGTTCACCCATCTGCATCTCCGATAAGATGTCTTTAACCATAGTGTGCGAAACATAAGCAACAACTTTAGAACTCAAGATGTAGGGTCTAAAAACCTTTGTTGCTTTGACCAAGGAAAACACATGCTTCTCGATAATGGTGTATTTTAACTCGGATCCTGCAATGCCTTCTTGAAAAAGGCAATTGGTCTCTCGACCTCTTCATCATCCTTTTGTAATAAAACAAAGGAAACTATGTTTTTGAATCAAAATAAAATACTTGAAAAGGTTTCTTGTAATTAAAGGGCGGCCAAAACAGGGGGCATGATTTATTGCTTCTTTGATCCCATGAAAATTCTTAATGGCTACTTCTTCCCACTTGATAATCTGGTCTTTCTTTAACATGCAAGTGATAGGGAGAGTCAACTCAACAAAGTTAGACACAAATCTTCTAATGAAATTGATTTTCCCAAAGAAGGATTGGATTCCCTTCTTGTTATTGGAATTGGAACCTTGCTGATGGATTCTACCCTCTCGGGATCAATCATGACCCCATCCTTTGACATAATGTGACCAAGAAACTTGGCCTTTTGCACTCCAAAATGGCACTTCCTCGGATTAAGTGAAAGTCCATACTTTGTGCATCTTATTAGATTTTTCCAAATACTGCAAGTGATCACTTCTCTTTTTGGAAAACATAGTCACATCATCTTGGTAAATAGCGATAAAAACATTAATGTAACCAGTAAAAGCAACATCCATTGCTCTTTGGAAGGTAGCTCCAGCATTCATCAGATGAATGGCATCCTGACATAAACATATGTGCCCCATGGGGTGGTAAAGGTAGTCTTTCTTCTCTTTGAATCCTTCACAACAACTTGATTGTATATAGAGAAATCGTCCAAAGTAGAAACCAACTCAGATCCAGGTCACTAATTGCAGCATATTTTCCATGTTTGGTAGAGGATAATTATCTTTCATTGATGTTGTGTTCAAATTTCTAAAATCCATGCACAACTTGATATCACCATTCTTTTTTCTAACTCGGCACTAAGTTTGTGACCCAAGAAGATTACCTTGTTGGTTGAATAATTTCTCCATCCCTTAACTTCTTTAATTCTTTTGCATCTTCATATAGAGGATCAGATTAATCGGCCTATGATTTTTTTTTAAATGGTTTTGCATTTGTTTTGAGAGGAATTTCATCTTTGAAACAAATCCTCTCTATATGCTTTCACCTCGAGAATAAGACCAAGCCAAACAATCCACGATATTTCTTTAACAATGGAAATAGGATCAAGTTGTTCATTACTTAGACGCTTCCCAACCAGATCTTCCTCGGTTTCTCCCTTGTGTCAAAGTCATGCTCTTGAACATCCCTTAAGGCTGCTATATGTCTATTACTAAAACAATCAACATTAACGTTTGATTCAAGACCAACCACCCTCTAGGAATAGTATTAGTTTTTAATTGAATGATGTCTTTGCTAAATAAGTTTATTTTCCTTCTTCTACGTACACACCATTGGCTCCCAATCAATACAACGATCAGAAAAACTCCCATTTATTCTACGAAACCATTTCCCACAGGCATCATCATCAAATACTTGCCAATTTTATGTTGTCGAGACAGACAATGAACCTTGTTAGTATTTCAACATTATATTAAAAATTGGGGACATTGAATAAAAATCAAACAGAGATCCAAAGACTAAAAGCTGGTCTACAATGAAGATATTGAACTTTCTATCATGATGCACAATATTAAATGAGTCAAACATTTCAATCAAATCCCAAACAACATGCTTGTATTGTTTCATTCTCTCGATATTTGGTGGCATACAATTTTCTAATTTGTTTGACAATCGATTCCGAGTCCCCCTTTACAATGATATATTTAATATGATACTTCCAAGAAGTTCTCAAAACTAATAATAATGCTTCATACTCATCAATGTTATTAGTGCATTCAAAATTAATTTTGAAATAAAATATGAACTCTTCTTAGTTTGGGAGATCGGAACAATGCGAAACCATTTCCAAACTTGGAGCACAGATCCATAAAATAACAAGGTCAAAGGTAAACCAGCCTATTCAAGATATTCACACTAATCAATCTTGTGCTCCATGTCATTAGCAAACCCCACAAAGTTATCAGCATCTACATCAACATATAACAATTCATAAGAAGCATTATTTGGATCCTCGATGAGATGCAACATTTTCTTCTCCCCATACAAATTTACAAGGTTTCTTTCAATAGGAATGGTTGAAAAATACATATCCATCTGAAAAATTCCACCAACACTTACTGCAACCCACTTTCTTGATAACATCATGCCCCATTTGACAGGGCAATCAATAATGACAACATCAAGTTTTAGGTTCTTACCTGGATAAGCTGCAAGTTGTACCACCAAGCCTTTCACACATCCAACAATGGGAACCTCCCTAGAGTCCATGGCAGTGCATCTTCCATATGTTGTTGTCACTTTGATATCCAACTCATTCATGACCTCAAGAGGCATGACATTGCATGATGCTCTGGAATCAAACATACAATTGTGCAGCAGTCTGTCCTTAATGATCAAAGTTGTGAAAAATGGATCAACATTTAATTGGGATTCAACCAAAGACATCCCCAAGTAAACCTCAGGTGCTTCTCCAAGCTCCTCCACTGCTGGTGGTGTTTCAAGGTCTGCATTGTTAGAGGATTTTCTTGATGTTTACATTTCTTCCTGGGTACTCTTTTATTCTTTCAATCCCAAGTACTCAAATGCTTTCTTCTTGTGCTCAGGAATCCTAAGAAACTCAAAAATTGGAACAATAACTTTTATTTGACTCAAAACATGGGCAATGTCATATGGACAATTCTTTGGCAAGGAAAAATTAGAAGGGAGATTATAAAACTCATTAGATGGCATGGGATTCTTGATAGCTTGGGCATGAGGAGAAGCATGAATCTTATTTGGGACATCAAGGCCTTTGGAAGGTGTATCTTTCCTAGGATCTTCTTTAGGAATACTAGTAAGTGATGGATTTTTAGGTTTGGCTTGAGGTCCCGCTCCTTTGACAAATTTACTCCTAGTATTGTAATCCTTTTCTTGAGCAACAAAAACGTTCATCAATAACTTCCTATCTTCCTCCGAAGGATTCCTTCATCATATTTCTTTATCATTAAAGCTCTTAAATAGTCAAATTCATTATTAGGTATTTAAAAAGCTTGCACTACATCTACCTCAAAAGAATGAGAAGGAGGAAGAAGTGGTACTCGGTGAATGCAGTCCCAAAAAGTTGCATCACTTTGACCACTTATCACTTCGAGTTGAAGTTTCTCCTTGTTGTGAGTTTGAAGAGAAACCCATCATGCAAACGTCATCATCAGTACCATCATCATTATCAGCTTCCTCTTCTTGTTGATTTAATTTACATGGAGGATGGGGTATAAAACATCTATCACACCAATCAATCTCATTGGATTCATCTGATACACTGAGACCCGAGTAGTCAGAGGATCAAGAACCCTTCTACTTTCACGTACTTGGGGATGTCTATTTGTAGATCCCATGGGTCCTTTACCTCTGTCATCTGACCTATAATCACCCTTAGGATGATTTCCAAATCTTTCATGATTTTTTTCCTTTTGTTGCACTTGTGAACTCTATCCAATTCCTTTCTCTGCTGGGCTAGTTTGTAAGATATTTCCTTGATAGCCCCTCGCCAAAGTTTTAATAGCCTCCTCAAGATCCACACTCTTGCTTGCTTGATTTTTTTCTCTGGTTTATCAATTTGACACCCTCCGTCTTAGGAGTTTTTCCAATCACCTTGATGTTGTTCTCAATTTGCAGAGCCATAGTAAAGGCCTCCCTCAAAGTGCCGGGGTTTTATCCCTTAAATAGTATGCATCCTTCTTATCAAATGCATCAACATACTTTATAAGAAAAGATTCATCACATGGCCTCAAATTCACAGGCAATATTCTCAATGTCTTATTGAATCTCATATTAAATTCATGCAATGGCTGATTAGGATTCTTTTTGATGTTCTCAAACTATGACAAGAGAAACCTAGGGTTTGTCTTGTCACCCTACCGCAATCTAAATGCATTCTTCATTTCAGTCAAGAATCAATAGAGTTATCAGGTAGAGCTTTATACCGAGTCCCTTGCATCCTCTTCTAGAGTATGAATAAATAATTTAATGTATACATCTTCAAAATCTATTTTTAAATCCTCCATCATATTGACAAAGAGTTTCAAATGTTGATCACCAGTTATTGCATTATTTCCTTGAAACTTAGGTAACTTGTTTCTTACATCCCGTGGCACAACATTCAGATAGCCATCCATACCTATAAAAATGATGGGACCAAAATTATTAATGAAAAATGGAGGTTTGGGTGGAGGCTAAACCATGTTTTTTTGAGGAGGTGATGTTACGGAAAGGGAAAGTGATGAGGAGTGAGGGGTGCATGCGGTGCAGCAGATACAATTTTCAGAATGACTATCCCCCAATGGCTCTATCTCTTTGAAAAATTTATTAGATTTTGAAAACATAGGGGTAGATCGAAGAGTAAATGTTTTAAACATAGATGATGGACCCTCTCCAGATGGAGAAATTAGATTTACAGAGATGCTACCTGATTGAAGCGGTAAGAAAGTATTGCAATCTTCAACCGCGTGCTGATCAATTTTACCAATGGAGATCTCTTTCTTTGATGCTTGATCTCTGACAACCTTCCAAATTTTTCTCTCCTTCTGAATTAGACTTTTCAAACTCTGAAACAACCTTCTACTAGGGTCCGCAGTGAAGAAAGATCTTCCTTCCAGCTTTACAAAGATTAGTAACAAATTCACAATTGATGCTTAAGAAGCAGGACATTTATCAAAATAAAATCAACACGGAGTCACCACAAAGGATTTTCACCCTAGTTGTGCAAATGCACTAAAATAATCAGTCAAATGTCTTTCAACAGTAAAAATCATGCAAAGATTTACAAATCCAGACCTTCCTTCACCCAAATTTATCAATGGTGAGGAAAACTTAGTATAATAAGCTGCTGGAAATATTCGACAGACAACACACAAAAGTTATAATTTTGTTCAATCCTTACAGATTTGATCAGAGAATGATGTTTACAAAATGTATTTGCAAACGAGAATGCAAGAAACATTACTAGGTCTCAGTATGCATACACCTTTGTTTAAATACTTCAAAGAGTCCCGTGCGGTGGTGCCATTAGAGTTTGTATCCAAATTCGTTCTCCTTTTCAAGCTAAATAGTAACACAGATTCAACAGGAGCTTAGAGGAAAATAGATCATAAATGTGTATCATTTTGTAGCCAGGGATGAAATATAACTGACCCTTTGTTACTCGATTTTGTGGAGGGATGGATAACACCTTGAAAGGATGTGATCTTATCCTAACTATTTTAGGTTGTTCCTTTCAACCAAGGTAGGAGAAACTATTTTGTAACCTCTCCGATTATTGAAGGATCTTTGGTAAATACTTCTTGTGCACAAATTTAATAGAGAATACCTTGGGGAAATATGATCAACACACCAAATTTGACTCTCACGAGTTGTCACTTCTAGATTATGGGGATATTTCAACACAAGGCAAAGGTCACTCAAGACATTTGAAATCCTGGTCTCTTTTGCATACTTTAGCAAATGGATTTTGTTCTTTTGTAGATATAAAAAGCAAGACAGGGGGTAGTTCGGTGTAGGATTGGTTAATTGAAATACTATTTTGGTGGGAGATCAACAAGATAGATGGCCTTTTCTGATCCTTGAGAAACTTCACAAAAATGGAGAACTCAATAATAGAAAGATTCAAAATAGTTAAAACATTCCTTCAACCAAGGTGTGCATAAATGGAGGCTCAAGCATACATTTTTTCACACAATCTTTGAGATTCTATTACAAATGCTCGAGTTAGAAAACCCAATAAAACATCAAAATCTAAGATCGGTCATGCTTGAGGTACATCCAGAGGCTTACAAACAATCTCCACAAGAGATGAAAGAAACGTGATTTTAAATTTTTTTATTTCATTCCCACATCAAAGTTCTTCTGAAAAATGAAATTATAGATGCCACTAAACTATCACAACAATTGATGGCTATGTGATTCAAAGAGATTTTAATACAAGATTGCAATAGGAACAAGAAAAACTTCTTTTGAGACATTACGAAAGTGAAATAAACTCAAAATTTTCTAGAGATTTAACATAGATTAACTCAAATTTTATTAGATTCATTAGCAAGAGAGAGTTATTTAAACAATCTCAGATCTTGTTGATGGCTATTCACTTGTAACCAACTCAACATGAATTAAAATATAACATAGAGGAAGTTAACTAGGTTTCTCGAGGATGTGATTTTCTCTAAATTTTATCGTGAAAATGAACTCTCGACCATTTACAAGAGTAATCTCATTGCATTTATAATACATCCTTTACACCCAATTTACGACCCAAAAGAGGAATATTCAAGCACCTTTGTTGCATATATCGTATCATGATTTACTGAAAGTGACATTCAAAGATTCATAAAGACGTTGTCGGTGCTCTCAAAAAGGTGAATAATTGCAAATATTTGCATTATTGTTCTAACTAGAGGTATATTCTTCATCCTTGGTGCACTGCAACACCTTTTCCTTTAAAAGAGAAGAATATTTGAGGAGCTTTGCTTGTTACCAATTTTTTTCGAGATAGAGACATTTAACGGACTCGAGATCTGAAATCTGCTGGAAGGTGAAACAACTATGAACAGATCACTTTTCTTGGGCCCTCAACTATTGACTAGGATGCCATGCCACAACTTCTCGGGAGTCCCTTTAATCATTTTATCCCTTTTTCCTATGAAATTTTACTCAGTAACTCACGGATTTTGTGTCTTAATTTCTCACACAAG
This sequence comes from Taxus wallichiana var. yunnanensis, assembly GCA_018340775.1. Lineage (NCBI taxonomy): Eukaryota > Viridiplantae > Streptophyta > Pinopsida > Cupressales > Taxaceae > Taxus > Taxus wallichiana. The sequence continues at coordinate 718,707,408 of CM031243.1, forward strand.
CCCGAGCAAAAATACATCTCAAAAGTACTTCATATTTCAAATTGAGCTCCTAAATTGATTCAATTGAACTTTAGACCCAAATGACAAAAAATTGCCAAAAATTGATGAAGAATGATGCAAAGATGTGTCTCCAAACATCCTGGAGCTTCAATGGTGGCAAAATCAAATGAAATTCACAACTACCGTTGATCTTGCATTTCAAATTTTAATCTGATCCCTCCACATGGAAAAATGTGATTGGAAATGGGTCTGGGGCACCTTTTGACATTTTATAATATTTTGGAAAAAAGTAAAATGTTAACATTTTTCTCCGCCTACTACGTTTCTTAATGGTGCATTTTGAGATGGTCTGAAAAGTAGACACTGCAAACAAGTGTGGGCCCAACATGTGTCTTACTCGTGGCATAGTTTCCAACTATCCTCCTGGTGTTTCTTCAAAATAAAACTCAAGGTCCGGTCCCCAAACATGCGCAGTCCCTCCACAGTCTGTGCCGGCCCCTTTAGGAATTTGCGTGAACATTATAAGTACGGAAGGATAGACGAAGCATCCACGTGGACATTTTTTGTGTTTAAGTGAGCCTTATAATTTTTAAAAGTCTCCAATAGAGCCGCATTAAACTAGAAAGGGCCACATTTCAACTGATGTTAAGTAATTACTAACATTTGGAAATCTTGCACCCATCAAATAGTAAAATGTAGGAGAGACATCATTTGAGCACGGGGAGATAGAAATAAGAACAGGGGCCATAAATTAAGGGATTTCAAAGGTTGATGGGGTGAGAAAAATTTGAGCACCAATAGGAAGAAAGGGGAAAACTTCTATATTGATTACTTTGAATCTATTACCTTTATAGAGTCTCAGGATCCAACCCAAACAACAACGTGGAAAATCCATTAAATAGTTTCCAAGAACGGTTACATTCGGTTACAAAAAATGATGAAAACTGATTCAAGAAACCGACATCTGAGCTTCTCCAATGCCTCAACCATTTCCATTTCTTACAACCAAACTAAACGAATTAAATCATAGCGTTTCATCTTGCCTTTGTAAAGTTTGAATTTGAGCCCTCCACATGGGAGAGATTTAAAATGGAGCGGGCCTTAGGATGTATTTTGCATTTTTTGCCCTTTAAGGAAATGGCACTTTGAAACATTTTGGCCTACTCAACCACTTTTGATATGGTCTTGACACGTAGCCTTACTTGAGTAGTGACGGAGTTGCGGGTCACTTTTATACTTTTACCTCTTTTGAATGCACGCTCGAAAATTAACATTACCCCCACCCTTCCTTTGCGCTTTGAATTTTGATGCGGTTTCAATATTTGACTTTATCCTTGGCATGGACGGGACCGTGAGTCACTTTATAACTCTATGCCCTTTTGGAAATGAAACAAAAATCATCAAATCACCCCTACGGCTTGCCTTCACACTTTGACTTTTCAAAGCATCAAAAACACAAAAAGGGCCCGCCTCTCTCCCTTCGCTTAAAACGTGACCACTTATCTCTTTATGGGCCAGGTTTAGTATTTTTGTTTATTAAGTCTGCTTTTATTTGGTAGGGCCGTATGTCTAACTCCTTGGGACATGTGGAGAGTGCAATCATTTTAGACAGCCTCCAGATTTTACCTTTGAATTTCATTAGGCTAGGCCACACGTGGAGATCTCCGTTGGTTCTTTTATACTTAGCTGATTCGGGCCTACTTCCCACTTGACTTATGTTGACCCCTAGACATGTGGAGAGATGGCACTCATTTGATTTTTGCTTTAGATATGCCCCACAGAAATTGTCACGAGCGACGCATGGCTCCTTCCGCCACCTGGACTTTTCAATGGCCAATTCTTCACTCCATTGACTCTAACCATGTGGTGAGATGGTCCTCATTTGGAAATTGGCCCTTTGGTTTAACTTCTGAAATTTTTCCACTTGGACACATGGAGACTTCCGCTAACCCGCTCATACTTATTCAATTTAAATGATCAACTCTATCTCTTTTTGGACTTGAGAAACATGGAGGACTGGAAAAAGTTTGAGAACGCCCGGATTCGACTCTTGATGTTGCACCGATGAGCCATGTGGCGTGGTCTGCTTGAACCTTCAATACTTAGCCTATTTGGGCTTGTTATGTCTTCATTTTGGACCTGGGACACATGGAAAGCCTGTGCTTATTTAAGGACTATCCCTCGAGGCCCTCCTCTTGGAGTTGCACCATTTGGACATGTGGAGACTTCTTCTACCACTTGAAACATTTCCATGTTGTATCCAATAAGAGATGTCCATGTACAACCCGTGGATGTTGGGAAAAATTTGACAGAAATATACGCTGTCAATCCTAGCTATGTGAAAAATAAAAGGAAGGGGAAGAACTCCACCTGTATGCCCAATTTTCTGATTGTTCTCCGTGGAATGGAAAATTACAAACAATACTAGCCTCGATGCGACCCATAGCCAAATAGAAGGATTGAGAACGATATCCGAATGAATGAAAATATTTTCAAGCGAAATCACGGATTACTCCAAGGCAGCGACTTAAAATTTTCAAAACTTGACTCCAAAAGAGGGGAATTTTGAGGATGACAATAGGGAAAAGACAAAATATGTTGATGAATTTTGAGGACGACAACAGAGTAGATGACCTTTTGGGGAACAAATATGTAAGAAGAATATTTAAAATAACAAACTAATTTGGCTATCTAAACTAAGGATTATAATAAACAAGTGTGAAAGATGGTATTATGAGAATCAAATGTACAAAAAGGGTAGTATGAGTACATGTGGACAAAGAAAAGATAGGTGGAAAAATTTATAAAATATCACATGAGGAAAAAAATAGTAGAAATTTAAACACTAATGATTTCATGAGGAGTATACATAAAGCATGAATATAAAATATTGTAAGTGGATAAATAGTACTAGAGAAGATCAAGAAATGTGAATTTAGTAAAAGAATTCCAAATCATGTCACAAGGAGTCTATTATTTTATAAATGTAGAAACAACATGCCTAAAGATCTAGTTGCAAAGTAGCATGTAAATTCTAAATAATATGTAAAGGCATAGTTAACATGTGTGAATTAAATAAAATATTCGAAATAGGTAGATAATGTAGGATTTTAAGGGGTAGTGAAGATAATTAGACTAACCATCTTGTCTAAATTATAGATTATAATGGGTAACTAGAAAATGAGTTAAAGTGATTTGTATAACCTATAGATGTTAGGGGTAGCCAAATTATTACACTAGATAACCTTTCTAGATTAAATATGTAAGGAGAAGTTAAAATAGAAAACTAATTTGGCTATGTAAACTAAGGATTATAATTTTGGGTCGAAGTTATTAAATATGAATAGTACTACCAAGATAACGCCTTGATCCGTAGGTTCATCCTGATTCTTTCCCAACCTACTTTTCATTCATGATTGGATCTCTAAGTTCTAGATCCCTCTATTTGCTGGAAGATTATACCTTTATTCCTATGAAAATGGAAATTTTATTGTTTTTTTCTTCTATAGCCAATGAAGAAACCATAGCTGATAAAAATGGGTTTGCAAATCACCCAAACTTATTTTAAAACTTTGATTTTCATCTTTTAGTCCAATCAAAGAATTTTTCATTGCAATGAGTTTTGGATTAGACTTTCGCATTTACCCTATTATTTTGGGTTGGGCACTCTCTCTGCTATAAATTGGCAATGTTTTGGGTAGTATTTTTATATTGAATCTCAAACCACCAATTTCACCCATACAACATTTTCCATAATTCCCAGTGGAACTAGGTAGCTCATAACATCTTCCTACAAACGTTGAGCTAAAAGTGCAAAAAAATATCATGGAAAAACCTTTAGACAACTAAATTTTTCCTTTCAAAAACAAGAATTGTTTCAACTTAGGAAATATTGTTGTTGTATGTGGGATGGAAACATGTAACACGAGAGAAAACAATTGTTAGAAAAATCCCTCTCTCCGAGTATTTGGTATTTGAAGTGAATGAAGATATCTATTCAATTGATGATACATAAGGGGTGGATGATTTGGTACCTAAAACCAATATTTTTGAAATACTAATTGCTGAAAACAAGGATAATTTAAAGGATGTAATTTAGCCAAACAAAATCATTGTTTCAACAACTTGTATAGTGGCTAAGGAAAATATCCCTTCTCACTTCCCCATGGAAAAAATCACATATCTACTAATGGATGATGTATTTATTCTTGTTGAGGAGGTTGAGGATGGGTGGAAAAAATTCAAAATAAGGAAACATCTTCTCTAAAGAAAAATATTTCTCCTACCTAATTGTATTTTAACTATTGGGAAGATGTCTCTTTTTGTTCTTGGTGTGTGTTATCTCTCAAAAGTGCACCCTGTTGAGAGATACTTGAAGGTGTTCTAATATTGTTATGGATCTCTCACTTTTGTAGATACAATGGAAACACCTCAGGTCTGTGGGTATACCTATTGTTGAGGTGAGTCTCTGTATCAAGGCCGGTTCCTTTTTTGATGTATCCTAAACTAATTTTTAGGGTTTTGAGGGTAAAAATATATCAGAATCGAATTGAAAACTGGGGTGATACACCAAATTTTTTGAGGGCTTTGAATGAGTATATGCACAATTAATTTGAGAATGAATTTTGGATGCACAAACCAATAGTTTTCAGCAGAATATTAAGGCAAAACACTTTGTGTATTGAGGGAATGAGTCACAACAATACAATAAGATAAACATGCACACTAATATTATGTAGAAATTACTAAATTTGTAGCAAGGTAAGATGATTAATCAGGTAATTTGACATTCACAAGAATTAATGAGATATACACACCACTACAAATAATTGGAAAGGAAGAAATTAGTTCTCATTCAAGGGGCAAAACTGGAAAAATTTTCTTCAGCACTCCTATGTCCAAAAATTCCTCCTTTTGCCTTGTAATTACACACAATATATAGCAAGATTATTCACCCATCCCATCCTAAAATAAGCTAAAATTTGTATTTCTTCCCATGCATCCTATTTTAATCCTTTTATCATGAATAAATAAAGGAATAAAAATAGACATGCTAATTATAATGAGGCATTAATAGCCTGAGTTACAAAAATACATTTCAGTCAAACTGCAGTTGACTAATCTATTTTTAATAAAGTTGGATGAATAATTTGGCTAATAATATCCCTTGCTTGTTGTGTAAGTCTCCTCTAATGTGCATGCAATCTCTATCTTCTAGTGTTTGATGTGACACTTACAACTTGATCCGCTTTATGATGATATTTTAAGCATTCTTTAATCCTTCCCATTTTAATGCACATGCAAAAAATTAATCTCCCTGCAAGTAAAAATAATATGTCTTATCTTTTGTACTTAGAAAAAGTTTATTCAATTCCAAATCACCCATTGTGGGGACCACTATGAGCACATGTGCAATAAAATAATACTCTTATTTTGTGGAAAATAAGGTAATAGGCCTCCAAAAGGATCCTTGTACTGATGTTGACCTCTACATTGCATGATCCTTTTATGCATATGATGTTGACACCTTTAACCTTTGTGACTATAGGAAATAATATCTCCTACAAGCATTGTTGATTCAACCTCCAAATTTTCCCTGCGGTGGGGACTACCTGCTCTAATTGTTTTTTTGAGCACATATTTTGGACTCATTCAAACCATAGCATATAATTTTTTTTTAATTATGATTACCTTAATATATTGGCCCCCTCTATTTGTAAAACACATGGATCATAATGTGTCTGTTTGACATATATTTTCGACAACTTTTGTTTGAATAATATAATTCAAACCTTTTTGGATAATCATGGCATTACTACTTGGTTGTCAGTTTTGTCAAAAGTTATCTTGCTGCTTTGACCTTGGATAAGGTATAATATGAAAATTATTCTTTATTTGAAAGTGGCCCCTCTCCCACGATGACTCGACCCATTGTAATTTTTCCGTGGTTGAGCTTAACCGTGGTGGAGTTAGGGTTTGATCATCCTTTGACACGTGTGTTATTTTTGACATATGGTTGAGTTTAGAAAAACCTCTTCTATGATTTTGGTTGGAATTGGAGTTGGTGATTTTTCTTTGGACCATCAATCTTAGTAGTGTTGCATCTTGGCAATTTGATCTCGTACTTTTTCCTCTCGTTGGAGTTAGGTTTCTACCGCAATTAGGCTTGGAGTTTGCATGGAAATTTGTAATCTGAATGACCATTGATTCGTGTCATTTTTGATGTCTATTCGTTGATCTAAACTCTCGATGTTTTAGGGTACACCATGGTTGGTTTTCGAGTAGGTGTATTTGTGACCGAAATCCATTGTTTCATTTGATGCCCATTTGGAGGGAAAATCCTGGAAAATTTTCTTCAGACCACCATTATTCTTGCTTCCAAGCTCATTTCTGGTTCATTTTTGAGAACTTTATCGGGCTCTATCTTGGATGATTCTCTAATCTAGAACTTCTAATTTGAACTCACTGTAGATCCTCTTCTAAACACAACTCATGGGAGAAGGCTTTGTGACTATACATCAAAATGGGTCACTTTTTCTATATGTTGAAACTATGAGTTCTGCTTCTCGGGTATTCTTTAGCTTGGTTCCTTTATTATCTCATCTTTGATTTGAGATTTTGGTGAGGTTTTGTTATTTTGGACACCATTATTATCTAATTTCACAATTGAGCTAGGCATTTGAAGCACCTCCAAGGATCTCGTGACTTCAAACACTTCTCATTTTTTCCATTTTACTCATTTTAAGCTCTATGCTAGATTTATTCATAGTCACCTACCGTTATCAAGAATATTCGAGATCATTCTTTCTCTCGTGTCACCTAAGACTGAAGGAGGTAAGGTATTGGTTGTCTTTACAAATTGTAACAATTCTTTCTTATCATTTTTATTCTCTAGCATTGAAACTTGAAATATTTTTGTGTTTTTGTGTCATGTTGCAACTTCAAGCTTGACATTTGATCTCGGTACTTTAAATTTGGCATGTATTTGTGATCTTTCAAGGGTTTTGAAAGCTTGATCGAAAACCGGTGAGTCAAAGTTCATTTTCGAGTTCCTCCGAAAAATATGTTAAACATTTTATGGCTATACCCAGTAAAATTTCGGCGGTCCCAGGGACCACCGGTCTACTCAGGTGGTGGTTTTTCACTTGTGATAGAACTTTCTGGATCTACACTGTGCATGAATTTTTACATGTAAATCTTAATTTATGAGATCTAAAATTTACCTAATAACTACCAGCAAGAAAAACAATGAGTAAAACCCTTGGATTGGGCAACAAAACATTCAAATGGTGGATTTAAACTATTCTTTTTCATTTATAACAATGGGGTAGGGTTTTCCCAAATTTAAAAACCCAAATACAAATGGTTTGAAATAAAACCAGATTGGGGAAAGAGATCCCTCCCAATCCTTGAATGAAAATGGAAACAACATTAAACCTACAACCTAAACCTTCTAAGCTTGGTCCTTGTAGAGTCCTCCATGATTTCTCCCTCCTTGCTCCCATGGCCTTCTCCTCTCCAACCTGCATTTTTCACAAAGGAAAATGGACCAAATGAGGAGAATAGAATAAAGGAAGAGTTTAATAAGAATGCTTATGGAATTTTAGGGCTTGCTTGTAACCCTAGGATCTTGTGGTTGAAATTGATTTGATCCAAGGGTGGAGGATCAACCCTACCTTTGTTAGGTGAAAATGAATTTTATTAATGTTTCTTTTAAAACCTTAGGGGTATGTGTAATTTGGGAATGGGGCCATTTTATTGCCCTAGAGTGTTAAACCTTTGTTAGTCCTTATCAAGCTTTAGTTAGTAATAGAAAAGACTCTAAGTTATTAAGATAATGATTTTATATTAATTGTGTAAGAGGTTAACCTTATTAGGAATTAACATTATTAAGGAGAAGAAAACATTTAATTAAGTAAATTAATCCTTGGTACCTTCCTAGTGAATATTTGATTAACGGACCTTAAAGATGAATTAGAAAATATGTTAACCTTCTAGTAGACATCATTTTTAAATCGTAGAGTTTAGTTTAGTGTCAGTAAGTTAGTCACTTGCACCCTAGGGGATAAACCATGTGTAAAATCTTTTACATGTATCCTTAATCTTGTAAACAAAAAAAAATAGTCATAATTTTCGGGGTAAGTGTTAGGTGTTAGCGTGTTCCTAGAACGTCATTTTTCAGCGTTACAGGGACCTGCATTGGTTCATTTTAAATTAAATCCATCCGATGCAACAAGTCCAATGTGGGAAGCTCAATGGAAAGAGGCATTCTTTCCTCCCTCCATAGATAAGTTTGTAAGGTGAATTACTTATAGACCTTTTATGAGTCACTCGGTTAGTGAAAAGTGTTTAATTCAACATTCTATGTTAGGTTCTCTTGTTTCCTCGACAGTTCTCTTGATAATCATTAACAAATTATTATTAGTACTTTCAGCCAATCCATTACCTTGTGGGTAATAATTGGATGAAAATTTCAAATAAATACCATGTTGAATAGCGCAATTAATTAATCTTACACCTAGAAACACTAAAGCATTATCGAAATGATAGTGGCTGGGACACCAAACCTGTAAACTATACCTTCATAAAACGACAAAATCGAGGTCTCACTGGCTTCCTTCAAGTCCACTATTTAAGTCTAGTGAGTAAAATAATTTATGGGTATTAAAATCTACTTGTTTCCATGAGAATAATGGGGATTAATACTGCTTAGTGAAGTCAAGGCCCAACCACATAAATGGTTGATCCACTAAAATAGGTCAGCAAGGGTAGTGGAGCTAATATTTCTTTTCAAATAAAGAATGCACACTTTATATATTTTAATCCATTCAAAACATTCCTTAAATATGTTGGACCAACAAAGAATTAGCTTTCATGATCATAAGGGGTAGTTTGTATGCCGAGAAGTGACCACCTACAGTCTCTTCAGGTTCCTTGTTCAACAAGAATGCTTTAACACTTGGATGAAAAAAATAAAACATGAATCTTATTATTCAAATCATTTACTTGAAATTATTCAAAAATATTAATACCAAAAGTACTTTTTTTCAAGAAAAGTGTACCTTATTTTGTATTCATGAAGGATTTTCCCAAAGAAAGTAATGGGTTGTTCTATATTCCCATCATTGACCCGAGTCAATATCGCTAAAATGGTTTAAGCTCCTTCAAGTGCATACATTATGAAGTCTTCATCAAAATTGGGATTTTTCAATGTAGGATCTTGTTAAATATCCAACTTAATGGCTTCAAATCCTTTTCTTCCTTCATTGGTCCAAGAGCAAGTTTTTCATTTCTTCAAAGATGGAGGTCAATAGTTTCACCAATGCTACAAAATCTGCAATACGAATCTTCTCAAAAAGTTAATATTTCTTAGGAAACTCAAGAGAATTCTTATGATGTGGTAACGAAAGTTACATAATGTAAACAAATCTTAAGGGATCAATAGCCAAAACTTTCTTAGAAACAATGTGACCAAGTAATTTTCCTTCATGTACTAAAAAATAGATTTTTTGGGATTCAAAGAGATCCCAAACCGCTTAAAATTAGAAAGGTTTTATTCAAATGCATGAAATGCTTAGAATATTATTGTGAGAATACATTCACATCATACAAATACACAAGTATGCATTTATTCAAAAGGCTATGAAAATCCATATCCATTGCACGCCGAATTGTTGCACCGCATTTGATAGACGAAAGTGCATTTTTTTGTTTACATAACGCCACACTTTGTGGTGAAGGTTGTTTTGTATCTGTCTTCATCACGCACAATAATATGATTGTATCCATTGTAACCATCTAACATAGATAGCCGTAACTTGAAACTATTCTTAAAATTTAATCCATATGGGGCAATGGATAATGATCTTTCAATTATTGTAAATTAAGGTCTCGAGACCCACACATAAGTGGATTTCACCATTTTTCTTTCGAATAGGAACAAGGTTGGAAACCCAAATTGAATTCTTAATGGGGAAAATAATACCTGATTCAATCATCTTTGACACTCATTCTCATCAATGGTTCGATTTTTTGATTTATAGGCCTATTTTTATACCTTTCGGGTTTTAAGTCTAGCTATAATTCAATGGTATGATGAGCCAAACTACTATAAAAACCTATCATATCTTGGTATTTCCAAGAAAACACATCAATAAATTCTTTTCATAAGCTAGCGAAATCTTTCTCTTCTACTTTGGAACATACATTTCTAATGGAATGTTTTACCTTCATAAACTAATATTACATCATAGTTATAAGCATGAGTGGAAATATTTCCTTTATATTTTCTGAGTTGATCATCTGAACTGAAAATATCCTCCAAAGTGATAAGTCCTTGAGGTAATTTATTTGATTTCAGATATACAATCTAGTCACCATATTGGTGTTGCAATTTGGCTTGATTTGTTGATAAATACTCAACTTTTTCATGTAGAAATCGACATATTTGTTTATCATCTTTAAAAGCCTTCCAATTATCTTCATTATCAGGAACTGAAGGTCTGATTACCAACTTGATTTGTGGCTGAATTTTTCATTTTGTACGTATTCTAACACTTCAAAGCTAGCTCTAGGCTCTGCAAGTCTATCTGCATGCTTATCATTTTCTATTGGGACAAACTGAATTAGGACTAACTCGGAATCACCAAAAACCTCGTAATGTGTTGATTCCTTTCTTTTTAGCCCATTATAGGCCATAAATCAATGCTTCATATTCAAAAACATTACAATTACAAAAACTATAAAATCAAAATTGAAAAATGCCTCTTTTTTTTAAGGTGAAGTAAGCATAAAACTTTCACCTTTTCCTTTCTTATTATATTCTCCATCAAAATGTTGCTATCATTTACCTTCATTAGTAATTTATGTTTTGCAAGAATAAAGGAATAGGTGTATTTTCCTCATGAAGGCAATACACACCAAGTAATATCTCTTCTAATTCCTTGTAAGGATCATAAACATATTCTTCTTTTGTTATTTAATCCATAAACAAGTTCGAAATACCATCCAAACTATAAATATGTGCATTAGTATAGAAATTAGCCTAATCTAGTAATCGCATAATTTGTAACAACAATTGAAACATGAGGTTCAATGTGGAACTTAGCTAATGGTTCTAAATTTATTATTACTTTAGTTCCATACCTTTTGTGAAGAAAATATAAGACCAATCAGAAGAGAGATACCCACCAATTTTTTTTGTAAAATCCCTAGATAAGAAGAGAGAAAAATTGCGTGGAAAATCTACAACATTACATCTTGAACAATTGTAACATTAGGACAAGCATGCAGCGTTACCTCTAAATTTTTTTATCAAACCACTGTGTTAGTTATTTTAAATTTACAAAATACTCTTTTCAAATGGTTGATACTATAATCCCGGTTGTTCTGCAATTACTTTGGTCATAACTGTGTTGTTTGCATCGTTTTCCACCATAAAGTTATGAACCAAATGATTACCAATAATAATAGATAAATTAAAGGGAGGTGGTTTTATTATATCATATGCATTCAATACTTTCTAAACCATCCACCTAACCTCTTTCATTCATTCTTGATCAATGGAAGTAAGCACCATGTGAGCTTTTATGGCTCTTTATCAGCATTTTTCAAGACACTGTGATTTCGCAAGCTCGTTGGTAAGGATATGTTGCTATCCCGGAATATTGTGAGCATCCCATAATATAATACTTAAGTTTTTATTTTTCATTATTTCAACAATATTTAATGATGCTGCAATAGTCTTGGAATAAGCCTTAGAAAAAATGGATTTTGCTTCTACAAGTACTTGTAATTTCATGATATAAATAAACTATTAGGACCTAGTTTTTCTTGCTTTTGCTGCTCTTTAGAGGATGAAATAGGTCTTCTTACATATTTTATAGAATTAGAAGACATATTTGGACCTTTATATTTTCTTTGTTATTCTTCAAGTTATTTTTCTTATATCTCGGTCATAATCGTACAAAATCATCCTTTCCAAAACTGACAAGTGTTTGTTCCGGATGTGTTTGAATATGATTATCTTGTTGTCCACCCTCCATTTGAGGCATAAATGATGTTTCAGATTGGGATTAGGCAACAAGGTTCAAATTCAAATGAGCATTTGGACAAGTAGAAGGAGGATGTTGTTGATTGTAAGGAGTACACCATTCTTCTAAGGCCATATTGACCAATACAAGAGCACTAGAAGTGTTGGGGAAACCTTGAAATCATTTTCTCTACTCAAAAGGAGACCTATAAATCTATTTTTTTGAAAAGACTTCTTAGTATTATGATAAGAACTCGATAACTCCTAGCAGAGCTATGCCATTTTGTTCTCTCTCGCTATTATTTTATTCCCATATGTCCGTAAGGTCTTACCTCTTTCAAACATGTCATTTCGCTTGAGCTGTAATAGGCATTGAAGTCCCTGGAGAAAATTTTCCAGCTTGAATAAGGTCACTTTAAACCTTTATAACAATGTCATAAGATGATGGAAGTGAAGATCCTCCCATGGGTTGTATCATGGCTGCAATGTCATTTTTAAGGCTCTAAGATATAAAAATATCATGATAAATGTAAGGCTTAACGAGAGGAGGAATTGTTTCCCATGTCCTAGAAAATCTTAATTTGAAATTTGTCACAAACTCATGTGGAGCACACTTAATTGTGAACAATTGTTCTATAATAGATATGTTATCCAATTTTTATTCAAATTTCTTACATAATTCCTCACCTAAAGCATCCCAAGTTTCTATTTTCCCTATTGGTAAAATCCTATACCACCGAAGGACCCATTATTTAAATGAAGAATCCAAAAGCCTTAAATCTAGATCTTCACGATTAATATTATGGACAGGAAAGAGGGGTGATATAATTAGTAGGGTAATGCAATTCTCATCGGTAAATGATCGAAGTCCTTTTAAGGAAGCAACATGTATTTCATAAAAAATAAAAGTTTGTAAAGAGATGCCATTAGTAAAGAGCAAAAAAGCTATGGGTGATTGCTTACCCATTGGAATAATTGGGATTTGTATCGTAATATTCACTCAAGGGGAAGGAGGGTTGTCAAAATCGGGTCCATTTATAGGTAAAGGTGTTGCCAAATATTCTTCTTCTAGTTGAATAAAGAGGTAATGAAACAAAATTATGAGGAATTCCTCTTACGAGATGATCTTGTAGTCATTTTATGCATAGAACTATTGATGCCCAATCACAACACCCCTATTTGTTTGTAACTCGATAGATTTAAACTATCAATGTGATTGCATAACATCGAGATTTTCCCAAAGTGTTGTAATTTACAATCAGGAAATCTCTCTAGATGAAGGCGAATTCTTATTCCTCTATTCTGATATGCACACTCAAATTGTAGAGGATCTATCCTAAAATATACTCTATTTTTTCAAGGAGACAAGGTTAAAAAGGTTGCAATAAATTGAATCAAAGCTGATGAATGTGATGCACTAAGAGGAATGCTAAATAACTTTCCTTGTAAGGGGATAAAATTGAACAATATTGAAGAGGATGAGCATCAACACAGATCAGTTTCTTGTCACAAATTTATTCACCATTAAACACAAAACACCAAAACATGTAACACAACCTAAATTGCATAGTTAACCAAAGTTGTAATGAGAGATTAGAAAGATGCAATGAACACAAGAGAGGGTTGAAATTCATCCACAAACTTATATTATTGCTCCACATATTTGATACAGTTCATTACAATGGCCAAGAGGACAAAATTGCATTTACAATTTGAATGGCAGGTTTTAACTCCACAATATCACTTACAGAAAAGAGAAGAAGGGAGGGTGCAAAGCAAGATTATCCAACCCTTTGAAATGATCCCTTCCTTACAATATATAGGAATACTTAGAGAAGGGGAGAGATGAATTTCAAATCTTGCTTCAACCACCAAAAATGCATTAAAATCACCTACAACAATGATGGGTGTCACTGCAAAACCCATACCTCCATGTACTTTACCTTGTTGGGAATAAAAGAAGCACATACCTTCACAATTTTAGTAGGTAATAAATCTGAAAACACCTCGTAGAATGGTGTACTTGTATTTCCTCATTTTGAGATATTTAACCATACTAAAATTAAGAGATTTCCAAAAGGTCGATTTTATGAAAATTTGAGCTCCCAGTAAAAATTTATGGCCATTTAAAGATGAGTGTGCCATACCCAAATAAATGAAACTGGTTGATTCTAAATTTTCTTTACTCGAACCCCACATCACACCCTTTGAACTCGAGATTTAAGACTTTTGTACTTTTAGGATTCGAGATGTGGGTATTTCCACTTCGGAGGTCGCTTTCACTATTCACCTTTCTAAGTTCATGAAACCTACGAAATGCCAAAACCCTAAAGTACTAAATTTGGAATAAAATGTAAGACCTTTGTCTTATTAGGGTTTTGGGTTTCAGTGGTTTGTTCATTCATCTGTTCTTCACATATCTACGAAATCCAAAAAGCCCGAAGTCTGAATTTGATTTTGAGTTTCAAGCCTTTTCCCTCCTCGCGTGGCATATGAAACCTCCAAAATCCCAAAATATCGAAGTCTAAATTTTAGACTATAGGTTTCAGACCTTATTTTCCTCCTCATGTGGAATTGCTGACCACTCGACCTGCTACCAACTCCAAACTCCCGAATTTACTTCGAATTCCAAATTTCAGACTTCGGAGTTGTTCGGACCTTAGTCGTTTTTTCAATTTAGAATTTTTCCCACCGAATCTGAATGCTTCCACATAACTTCAACTCACTCAAGTGACCTATAAATGTGTGCTCACATGGCCAAAACTATCCTACTATTTTCTCTATGCGAGGCCTTGTTTGTCCAATTTGACTTGAGGGGCAAAATTGGATAAAAGGAACATGTTGTGGTTTTAGTTTGAAATCATTCTTACAGAGTTATCAAATATATTTTCATTTGATTATAAATGGATGGATGCATCTAGTTCCTCCTAAAAGTGGATCCTATTTTTACAAATCTAATTCGTACTCCCACTAGGACATGCCAAAAACATTATCTAAAAAAATTACACCTATGTTGAAGGGTAATAGATCTTATAACTTTGTTTTTCCATCACCTTTTTGGATAGACAATTGAGACATCTCACAGGATGTGGGTCTCCCTATTATGAGGTGAATCTCTAGGATTACAAGGCTGGTTCCTTCTTTGGAGTATCCCTAAACTAAAACTATGGGATTTGAGGGTTAACGAGATGAATGAAACTATGATAAATGACATTGATACACCAAAAGTTATGAGATTTTGACTAAGAAACATGCACAATATATCTTTGAGAGTAAATGGAACAACACATGATCCAATGGGTTTTTCGATCTCAAGGCAAATACTTATTATGATAAGGGATTTCTAACAATAACAAGACAAATAGTTGCACACTAAAATTATCATAAACACCTATTTGCAGCAAGGTAAATAAAATATGCAAGCTTAATAAATTAAGGGAATAAAATTTACAATAATAACTATTGTAATACACACCACTATAAACTGTTTGAAAGACAATGAATTGATTCTTATATAAGGGAAATTCTTGAAACAATGGCTTTAACACTCGGTTATATAAAAGTCCTCCTTGTGCTTTGCAGTAAGAGCACACAATATATAGCAAAATTATTCACCAAGTCCCTAAAAATATACTGCACTTTAAAATCACCCTTACATGTTAGTTTTAGACTTTTATAATGAATAACTAATATAAGGACTAAAATACACATGTTGCATATTGAGGCAAAAATAACCCTCCCTTCCAAATATACTCTAAGTCAAACTATTTTTACTCCCTTATTAGCCTTTGCATGAAAAGTAAGGACCCTTTAGCAATAATAAGGTATTTTTGAGTTAATGTAGATAATCGCCACCTTGTCTTGATCCCCAAAAAGAGGGATTTTGGATTATGTGCATGCATTGGCTATTTTTACTCTTGTGGGCTTCTCAAATCTAAACCGCAAGGTGTAATTATATGATTCATAGGGCACATGCATGGGGGTGTTTTGACTTAGGGCCAACATTAACAAAATAATTATTATGTCCCCCTAGGTGAGTATAGAAAGGGGCCAAAACATAATGAAACCTATGTATTTGCAAATACCTAAGGTTCTTGTTATCCCAAATTCACCCCTTGAGGTAATTTGGATAACCTGCATAATTTCTTTAGGCTTGAGCAAGTACAATTGGTCCGAGGCCCAAAAATCAAGTTTTGGGGGTCCCTTTGGCGCTTTTCTAACTTACTAATTCCGGAAAAATTCAAGGAGTTATAAAAAATTGATTTTTTTTGAAAAAATGGCTTCTTTTAGTGTATTGCGGAAAATGCGAAAGTTTTTGTCCCAGGCCGCACAAGTTCAACTAGGGACAGTTGGGCTTCAAAAAGGTGAAATAGCCGAAATACAAAGGAAATGGTGTATTGCAAAAAAGCTGGAAAAATTTATCCCGGGCAGTCCCACAAGACATCGGGATAGTTGGGACTTGAAAACCTAATTTTCCCTATTTGTAAAGAAATACAGCAAAAGTGGAATGTTTCGCCCAAGTCACACAAGAGACGACTGGACCAAAACCTGATTTTTTCCAAAATGGCCAAAAATGAATAAGGCTTGCATGTAGAGCAAAGAAATTGGTCCAAGATAGTTGGGAAAACAGATGCACGGGACCCACAATGCTAAAATACCCACAATAAAAACGAAAAGTCAACGCGACATATGAACTTCAAATGACCACAACTTTTGACCCAGAGCTCCGATTTTCATGAAATTTGACTTTCTGGAATAAGCACAATGCCCTCATTCAAATTTGAAATTTTTGTAAGGGTAGATATGTAAAGGTAAAAGAAACATCTTCAGCTCTAGTCAATTAAATGCTCATTCCCGTTAAATGACAAAAATCCCTAGCAAACCCAAAACATCTTCCTACACTCAAAATGCCATATCTTTTGCAATTCTGAACGAAAATGCACAAAATTGGTACCATTGGAATTGTGTTTCCAATCCCAACGCATAGAAATAAACAAATATAGAATTTTATAAATAATTTATTGATATTTTTATGAAAACGTGGTAAGGTTCGAGAATGGTGTTTTATTTGGTAGTTGGGATGCATTCAATGAAGCATGGGCATACATTTCTCACTGCTGCAAGTTATGGGACAATATGTGGTGCATTTTCCAAGAAACATACCATAAATCTAATCCATTTATGATATCTTACAATTTGTGGGAGGACAAACTTCGGAATTTTATTTTTTTCTCTCTCTCTCTCTCTTAGAATTTTATAAATTAGAGTGTTGTGATCATCGCAAAGAGTTAGCTTTTTAGTCACAAAACTTTGTCAAAATTGGTTTTGTGAAGCCAATGTGTTTTAGATACTTGTAGTGGACTCCTTGCATGGTGATCAAGGCCCTTATTCTGTAATAGATAGAAGTTTGTGGATACCTCTTCCCTTGTTGTGTTTGTTTGCGTTATTCTTTTCCTTCTAGTCTCAATGCCTATATATTGTGTCTATTCATCCTCTTGTAGGGATTCATTATCATTGTGTATGTATGAAATGTTGTTGTGAATGCATTTTCTAAACTATGGAGAATTGTTATCACCCGTTCTAGTATGCACTTTACTTCTATTTTTCACACATTGGAAGACTATTCTCACACTCTCCCTTTACGGTGTATCCTTTTGCTTTAGTGTAGGCTTTGTTTTCATACATTCTCTCTCCTTGGTCCCTTGGAAACTTAGAATAGGAAAAGATTTTTTTCCTACATCGAGTAGATTGTGGCGGGTAGTTTAGGAGCAAGAGCCAACTTTCTCCGGAGGTCTATCTCAGTAGAAAGTCCCATAACTTGTGATAGTACCCATGTTATCCAATCACATCGTGAGCTCAATAACACACAATTTTGTAAACAAAAAGGGTGTTGTGATTTAGAGATAACAATTCTATATTTTACCTTATGTGGTCGGTAATTTCAAATGTTAAACATCTCACATGGTCATACAATATGATTAATCTCTTTTTGTTATCCGAAACTAATCCACCCTAACCCATGTTGGGTTAGGGTTGTGCCTACTGCTTTCCATGTGTTTAATTGATTTTGTACTCGAGTTACATAGAGAAAAGGGGATAAACCCTAAGCATTTGACATTTCGCATGAGATCTCTCGTGAGCTAGGTAAACCCTACAAAAATTTAGCGCCACAATATTTGTGCTTCCTGACTCTCTCTATGAAGCTTGTTGGTTCTTTATTTTCTTTGGCTGCAATTCTTTTAAATCTTCCATACCCAAGAATCTCTGCCCACGAATATTTATTACATTCTTATGGTCTCGGACCCTAGTTTTGAGATTTAATATTGGGATTATGAGTTCTCGCCTTCAACTCAATTTTTTCACTTTTGTACTCTAGACTTAAGCTCCTAGTGGCCATAGTTCTTATATTTTTTTGAGCTTCTGTGGAGAAACTATTACATTTTTACTCCATTGCATAGTGAAAGTTTTGGTTCGAAATGTTGTCTACTATGACCATCACTATGGATTCTCTTAAAATTAATTGAAACCCTTACTAGTTCATGGTTGTTTTCAGTTCTTTGCATGAGATTGGGGTTTTAAGGATTTGTTTTCATGTTCCATCTAAGCTCGTTTTCCATTTTAAGGTTCTGAGTTGTGATTTTACCTTTCTTACTTGTCATTTAACAAAAGGTAATATTTTATCCGATTCTGTGTAGCATTATTCGTGTGTTTGAAAAATGCTAACTCCTCCATTTTTAGGTTAGATATGAAGCATTAGATAATAGGTTATGAATATTTTTTGAATTAGTTTACTCTTTCTCAAATGTGGGATTTTTAACCTCTTGCTTGATTTTCCTTGACGAAACATGTAACATAGAGACCTCGCATTTTCTATTGCTTTATGGTGATATTTTTCTTTGTATAGTCATTACTTTTATTTCAATGACTGGACTAAGCTTTTCGACCCTCCTTTGTGGCTCAAGTTGTGTTGACTTTTACTCTACCCACTTAATTGTTGTATAAGTTTGTTTCTTTCCACTAATATCTATGTTGGGTCTATGGCATATTTTAAAGCTTCCATTCTTTAATCCACTACTTCGTATACCTATTCACTATTCATGGCATCCCGATTTCCTTTAGATTTTATTCATGCATCTCAGCTTCTAGCTTTGTTTCATTCATGTTTTTAGGTCTACATCCTTGAGTTATATTGTGGAATCGTCTCAAAAAAATTTAGCAGCTCTGTAAGCATACATTGTTCTTAACCTATGAGTATCCGAGAAAAATTGTGTCTTTTAATAATATAGCCCCAAATTTAATCTAAAATTATAGATTTGACATCTCTGAAATTTGTGATGAATGGATTATATTTTCATTTTA
Organism: Taxus wallichiana var. yunnanensis; assembly: GCA_018340775.1. NCBI lineage: Eukaryota > Viridiplantae > Streptophyta > Pinopsida > Cupressales > Taxaceae > Taxus > Taxus wallichiana. Next base: position 718,726,798 of record CM031243.1, read on the forward strand.
ATTTCAAATTCTCTCTTCATTAGAATTCAAATTTTAGATTTGAGTATGTGGAGCTCTTGTTTGTTTAATTTGAGAAAAACTATGACCTAACCCATTATTAATCACACACTTCCACCATTATCTTCATTTTGGAGCTCTATTCTCTTAGCTCGTTTCTCCTTTTGAAGTGTCATGAGCTAGATTGGGCCTCGACCTTTACAAAATGCTACTAGCTTTAAGGACTTCGCCTCTCTTGATGACCGTTTCTTGTGCATTCAATTACCAACTCAATGATTTTCTTCTATTTGAATTTAAAAAAAATTGGCCTTGTGATTTGAATATATGTGTGTATTGAGCTTGCTTTTGTTTGTTACTTCGCCATGAGAAATTACATGATTTGAAGCTTTTATTAATTCAAATTTGTAACTTGAGACCAACTATAGCTTGTTTTGGAATATTATCTTGAAAATATTATGGTGATTTTTTTGGTTCCTTTGATCCAAAATATGTATCTCTCATTATTTGAAAATGAGCATCGCTTGGAAATATAGAAAGTTTACATCAATGCATCCATACTTTGCTTTATTTGTTGCATGTAAATCATAATTGGGAAATTATTGCATCATATACTTTATGGGTCCAGAATGACTTGTGAAGTAGATACCATTTATTTCTATTAAATATTAAGAGAACTAAGAAATTATCTAATTCTTGTTCCTAGATATCCATTACCAATTGTTTTGGTTCATTTGTGTACTATCTATTGTTCTATTTTTGTTATGATTTGAGTTGAAAACATTAGATAATTTTCTCTAAATTTGTTTCAATGGTTCATTGTGGCACCTAGGTATTGACTTTATCCTAACTATGAAGCAATAATTTTATTTAGAGGCTATGATTTGATCTTTTAAACTAGCTCACTTGTGCACTTGACCTCTACTGCATGGTTTGATAGCTTTCTTTCTTCTATCCTTTTTCTAAGTACATTTTAAACTAAAAATGTTTACTTATTTATCCTTATGAAAATAGTGGCTATTAAGGACTCTTTTTAGAGTACATAGTTATATCATGCAAATGCAATTATTTTTCGCTTGTTTTTCTTAAAGCAATGCTTACTTTGCTTCATTAATGATGTTGCTTGCTTGTTCATTCTAGAAATTAAATTACAATTTTGGTAATCATGATCTTTTAGTGTCTTTAAGTTAGAAACCTATATTTGAAAGTTGCAATAGTCTTCTTCTCAGCTATATGTTAGTCTATTTATTACTTCTATTACTTTTGGGAAGTGATAATGTGTCTAACATGTATGCTTGTGCCACGTTCTGAAATTGTGACATGCATTTTGAAATCTTCTTGAAAACTCATACCTACACGCTAAGAGAAATAATTAGAAAATAGGTGAAGGCTTGAATCCTTTCTTTTATTGTTTATTTATCTTGTGCCATTCTTTTGAAGAGGATATTATGCTCAACTCATTTCTATACTTCTAATTTCAAGTTCATTTTACAAAGTTCATCTCTTTAAAGTTGTGAATACACCAAACATGAAAACTGAGCTCGAACATTTTATTTTTGCTCTTTCAAACAATGGAAACAACTAAAAAATATGGTATAGAGGAAACACCAAGGAAAATGAACAATCCAAACCGTGCATGAAATCCGTCTATAAGGCCGTGATGGATTTCCTTCTTTATTTTTTTATAGTTTTACATGTGTACTTTCATTTATATTCTTTCATTTCAGATTTATTCCCACATCTTGTGTGGGTTCAATGTAATTTATATTTACGAAATAAATGAAAAATTCTTCATGTGATGAGTTGTATCTTTATCCCTTTTTCATTATTCTTTAATTGACATGATGTAAAATGAATTATGTACAACTCATACAAAATTGGAACCTTTCATTTAATCATAACTAACGAAATCAAGGTAATCGATAAAAACCAAAAGTGAATAAAGATAAGTTGAAAGCTACTTCATCCATAAAGTGAACTATCCCTTTTCCATTTCTGGCTTTCCACTTTGAACCTCATATGTCTTTCCCTTTTATTTCAAGGTCCCGCATTGATTCCTTAGGAGATGATGCACGATCATGACTATTTATGTAATTGGAAAGACACCTTAGGTAGAAGGTACATCTTCTAAAACTAAGACAACAATAGTTTATTTCCTTTCTCTTTCTAGTTAGGTCCATCACATCAATCCCTTCCATCTAAAAATGAATTTTCGAGTTGAAATTTTGCATGGGTGCCAAAATGTCAACAAGTGCATTATAAATAAGTTATCCAAATTCCAAATTAATCTAGGAGTTAATTAAAATTTTGGGATAACAATGCCCTTGACTCTTTTGCAACATTAGGATGCTTCCACATATGACATTACCATGAATCAATAGTAAGATACATATGAATACGTTATGCAAAGTATGATTTTATTATTATTTTTAAAATATTATGAATCGTTCAATATATTAAGATCAATGACATAGGAAATAATATGGGGAAAAGGCCAAACACACTCACATTTCAAATGGAATTTCCTAGAAGAGGCCTAGCGAAGTGAAAAATATCATCAATTGAATGGAATTTGAAAGTTTTCTAAATTCGATGTCTACACTTTCGGAATGGATAATAAATATATATTATCACATATAATAATGTGCTACTCTGTTTGTGAGCTTATATTTAATTTCCATTAAATATTAGAAGGCATACTACAACTGAAGGTTGAATAGATTCATAGAATTTGTGGACTGTGTAAGACTCAAAATATTCCTTTTTCCAAGTAAGTGTCATCCTACTTTTTATTCTTTAAATATTATCTTTGTATAAGTAGCATTATATAAGCCTTTGCTTAAAAATATTTTATTATAAGGGTTTACAAATTATTATTGAGGGTTTATAGAATCCAAAATTCCAACCATGAATACTTCCATAGGAGTCCAAAATAAAACCCCACTTCCATACGCCAAAATTCATAAAGCCATAATTTTATTGATGGATATCATTATATTTATGATCCTATAATTGTACGAACCTGCACTTAGATACTCATTTGAGAACAAGGAAATATAAAATAAGATTTCGAATAAACTATTTTGGATAACTTGGTGGGTTGGATTGGGACGCATAATGCTCCATGAGGTTTTACCCTACCTAAAAATTTCATTCTCCATGCCCAAAATAACGATGGAAACAAAGTAATTATTTCAAATGGGCCGGAAAACAAATATTTTCCATTACAAACTTAAATATTGGCCATGCATTGGGTTTTGAAACTAAATAATTAGGAACCTTCAACATAAGCCTTAAAAAATTCTAACGATTATCATGCCACCATGCTCAACCAAAGATATTTATTTGAGAAAATTAACAATTAATATAACGGTATCAAGTGGGAAGTCTCATTTACAATTGTGATGTTTAAACCTTTAGTTAGGGATACCATTTCTATGCTAGTATTTTTCCTTGGATTCGATATTGATGTTCAAGTGGATTTAATCCCCTCAAGATGGTATACAATATCCATTTTGTTTCTCCACCTTGTGCATACGGATTTTTAAAACACGTTACATAATCTATACATAAATAAGTCTTAACAATCAAAGAAGCATCTCGGTACTAATACCTTTAGGTTTAATACCTATTTGTGCTATTTATTTCAATGGTGGTTTGTTGAATGATTTGTTAGAAACATGCTTGTAAATAATTCCTATAATGATGTTGAGGACCAGCCAAATGTTTTTCTTCACTTAAATGAGTGGACCCCGGGGATAAGGATGTTTTATAATCAAAGGTAATATAATCAATTTGTGGACTATTTTTGGACTCAAATTTATCAATAACTTTATAAGAGTACAATGCCTATCTCCTATAGAGATTGCATTTAATCGGGATAAAAAATATGATTACCTAGATTATACTTCATAGAGGAATATACAAATATAAAGGTTGTATAAATTAGAAGTACAACCTTATAATTTTACAAAACATGGGAGAAAGAGGGGTTTTTCTTGGAAGATATATGGAAAATAGAAAGTGCATAGAATCTATATTTTGTTACTCATCAAAAGAGGAGCATATTTCCTTCCATACCATTTTCATTTGGAGGGTTTACATTTGAGAAACAAGAATTTTTTCTAGGCTGTCTAAAATTTGTTTTAAAGTACGATTCTATTCCAAAAGATGCATTTTTAGTAGATTATGGAATGCAAAGTGGACCCCACAGAGAAAGTTATATAGATAAGTGGAAATCAAAGGAGGAATTATAAATCCCCCTTGCTAGCGGATATAACTCATATAAACCAAGTCTAATTGAATGCATCAAACAAAAATATACTATAGGGGTAGTTATAGATGAAAAGTTTTTGTTTTAATGATGGTGGTTTGGGTTGAACATGAAAAGGAATTTCACTTCCACCAAAGCTACATCATAGAATAGACTCGTATATGTTTGGCCATGGATCTTCTCCTTCATATAATGGACCTCTGCATATACCAAATACAAGTGGTAATCCAATGAATTTTTGTAAAGATTCATATGCTCAAAATTGTTTCAGTTTATATGTTTGAAATTCAAGTGGAAAAGTTGAAATGAATCTATTAGTGTTACTATTGTTGGCGTTCTAGTGGTGGTGGTAGTATTGGTTAGAAATTACCTAAACAAGACATTATTCTAAATATGCCAATACATATATTTGAAGTTCCTACTTTCCAACAAGGACCCGAGAAGAGGCAAAAGATAGAGACAAATACAATTTTTTTGCATAGGGTATACTTTCCTTGAGGAAAGTATTTTCAAAAGATGGTGCCACCACTCAACAAAATGAAAATCAAGAGGAAAATTACCCAAAAAATTAAGTTCTCTTACATTAAAGTATTTTATTCTTCCAAACACATAAATATTTGATCACAAAGATGAGTTTTCCCACAAATTAGAAAGAGATAAAAGAAACTAGCAGAAAATTCTAGAAGCTATTGTAACTTCATAACCTTTCCAAATGAAGGTATTTACTACATATAACCCTGAAATAGATACCATGGAATACATGTATGTTTTTTCCAATTTTTAAAATAGATAATCAAACGGTTTCATGACTATGAACTTACCACCGTTAAAATAGATTTTACCACGACGAAACCTTCTCAAAAAATAAAATTATTAAAAATTAAAAATGATGTGCTATAAACAATATTTCTCAAGGTAGACAAAGAGAACACTAAGTTTATTAATAAAATAAAAAATTTAGAGGAAAACCTACAAAATGACAAAAGAAACAAAAAATCGGTAGTTAATAAGAATAATGAGTTAGAGAAGAGGATAAAATCATTTTCCTCTATCACTTTAGTCACTTTGAATGAATAGACACAAGTGGAACTTGAATAATTAGATAAAAATTGACATGAAATAAGAATTAATAATAATAGATTAGAACAAACACTCGGGAGAATTGTAAAAGTTTCTAAAGGAAGAGAAATAAAATTCCAAAAAATGGGAACATAGATTAGAGGAAGAGAGAAAAGTCGAGACGCATTGTAGAAGGAAGAGATAAAATAAAATGAAATATTATAGTAGGAACAACATTAAGTATAAATGAAATAACAGATTACAACACAAAACTATCCAAATTTAATAGAAAGGGGGTGATTAATATGACAGATATCTTTTTGGGGGAAAATAAACCAAAACATTGATTATTTTACTATATTGTTTGAATTCATAGCTAATGTTCATGGAATATCCGATAATCTCCAAACTACGTGGTTGGTAGCAAAAAGGGATGGCTTTCAGAGATGATACAAGAAGGTAATTTTTTTAATCTATCTAAAAATTCAAAGACATGGAATTGGCATCAAGAGGAATTCAAAACTTGATTGATTCCTACATAAATGTATCATCTATGATTAAAAAGTGTTTTATGCTAATAACAACACATGAATTTCTAAAAAAGTGTCAAAGAATGTTAGAGGAGATGCATGGAAATGTACATGATTTTACAAAGGTTAGTTTTTGAATGCCTTTTGAAAATACATACCAATTCTTTTAAAGGATTCATTCCATAAGAACATGAAAGAAAAGATGATGCAAGAGAATAACCAATTCCCGAGAAGATAGATGAGACAATTTTTTTGGCTTCCTTAAACCATTTATAACCTTGTCATTAATTACACATACAAAAATGAAAACCCCACTCTTGGTGATGAATTTATAAAAAATTACATCTTAGTTACTCCGATTTATGAATTTTTTTAATTCCAAGAGATGAAGCGTGAACATGTTACGAGAAGATGTGATATTTAAGTGTAATTTAATTTTTAAATTGTTCCATTTGTTACACTTTTAATTTTTTTCATATCATGATAGAAGGCATGTCGCAAGAAAGTTAAATGAGGAATAATGTTATTTTTCATTTCAATACATAGTAGTTCACAAAACTGACAAACCTTTTATGTTAATTCTTTTTAGGTGTATGAGAAACATAAGTGTTCTATAAACAATCTATTTCTATTATGAAGAATACAATTGAATGTAATGTATTTCAAGTTTGATTCCAAACGCTACAATTTAAAAATGTGTTTTTCAAAAATACATATAAGGAAAAATATATCATTAGAAAAGTGTACTGAATATTTTAATATATCGTATGAAAATTTATGTCGTGTGACATCAAAATCATTAGTGTTTTTAAACAATTTATTTATATTTTGAAAAATACTAGTCAATGCCATGTATTTCATGTTTCACTTGAAGAAAACAAATCAATAAATTTGATTTTTAAAAAAATATAAATAAGGAAAAATATATTATCATAACAATGTATTGCATATTTGAATATATTATATGAACATATACATCATGTTGTATCCAAAAATGAAATCTTCTAAATTGATGGTGGATCATCACTATCATTTGATTGACAAGTTCTCTAACTCTCAC